>BSBK01002447.1:600000-817500 GCA_027943335.1 Chamaecyparis obtusa | reverse complement strand
AACTATGCTAAACCAATAGGTACCCCCTGTGTCTCCCCATATTGTCTAAGCACTCTACCCGATGGCTATATCTTAATGATCTCAGAGTACTCACTAAGCTGACCTATCAAATACCTTTCCTATCTACAAAATGAGAGATTTGTGTCCTCATCATCCCACATGGGGCATCTAATGTAAGGTCTCCATTTACATTCTATCATAGTATCTATTAAGTGCCTCCAATATCTCATGTGTCCTATGTGCCTATGAGAAACTACATCATAGTAGTACACATAAGGTTGATATGGCTATATCATTGGTCTATCAAAAACTAGATGAAACAAAACTATGTGCTCAAAATTCCACACTTGTAAAAGTGTGACACCACATCTCAATCCTTGATCCCTATAGTACATTATCTCATGAAACTAATGATATTCTATAGCCAAAAATACAAGTCCCCCATGCATAAACTCTTCCCTCAAGACACATATCCAACACAATCTCTCTCCAACTGATAGAAAATATATGACCTCCTATCTAGACATAAGACACCTATTAAAACTCCATAAAGTATTGTGAAGTATGGATCATATCCTAGAAAACCTACCCATCCAATGTCATATCCCCTAGCCCCCAAATCTCCTATAGTGTAAGAAAAAATTCACATAATGCTTCTCTCCTTGTCTAGATAGAGTATGCCACCCTCTCTCTCCAAAGAGGAATTTGTAGTATCATATACACATCTTCTAATTTGATTATGGTATATCTCATAGGAAAGTGGAAGGATGATGTCTTTGAGTTCCTTCACTAGCAAAGCATAGTCAATAGACCCCTTGTTTTCCCAAATCTCAAGCATCGATGTAATGTGCAAAATTCCTAAACTCTCCAAGTGATCCCACTCATCAGTCATTTTGTGTCTATAGGATAACATAGGGAGATTATTATACCGAGTGATCAAGACATCATTCCTAATTTGTAGAAGCTCATTCCAGTCCCTAGTCAGACCTAAATGCATATATAGAATCATGCTAACATCATCTATCTAATTATATATTTAAGAATAATGCATTTTAATGTAAAATAAAATAAACACATTTCATCTACTATTACTTATCATCTACCATTCATACATTAAAAATAAATTGCATTCATTAAAAACCAATTAATCATAGACAAGTGCATCGATTGTGCACTCTGAGTGCATCAATCACACACTTTATGTGTATTTTCATGTCTCTTCATATGCAATGATTGTGCACATCATGTGCATTTCCCTAGCTTATCATGTGTGGCTCAATTAACTTTTGAGCCCTAAACCCTTTGTTTTTCATATCCAATGATTTATGCCCCACAAGTGCATCGTCATAATATACTATTTGCAGTTTCGTTACAAGTGTATCCCTACTAACCTATTTCCTTGATTGTGTTGATCCAACAAATTTAGTGTGTCCATCATGCCCTATGTCTACATTCTACCCTAAATTCATCTTACCTATTCGTCTATAAAGCACAAAAAATGAGGCAAAAAAAAGGTGAAAATCTTGAAACATATCAAAGGTGGGCATCAGCTGGACACTGATATGTCTAAACCCTCATGTTGATGTGTGTGTCATCCTCGTAGTTCTCCATTTCTCTCCAAATGCTCATAAAAAAACTCCTTCCACTCCTAGTTATCCAAAAGCTCAAAAGTGCACAATGATTTGAAAATGACCCCCAAAATCCTATTTATACCCTCTCACCCCTATCTTGATGGACATGTTCCCTTTACATTTCTATTAGCCAAAATTCTTTTTACCTTCTAGAGCCCATAAATCTGCACACGACCTTTGTTTCCAAAACTGTAAGTTGTACTTTGATCCTGATCATGAAATGAATCAAATGAACCCTCAATTTTATTTTTTGCTCATTTCCTTGAGGGGGAACCATAATACCTAGTTATTAGTGATTTCTCACAGGAGCATACTAGGGTAATATCTTTCATCAAAACTTCTTTAAAACAATGCATAAAAAGCATTATATCAAAGAGGGGGAAAATGTAGACATGTATAAGTGGTTTATTGCTCTAATGCGATGACATTACTAACATTCCTCTTTCATTTATTTAATAATATTTATTATTTAATAAATCGTATCCTACCATATTCTAAAGTAAAAAATCATCATTTCTCCTTAAATCCATATTAAGTGATTTTAATTAATTATCTTTATTATTAATTATCGAAGCAACTATTTCATCAACTATTCATCTATACTATAGTTAAATATTAAATGTTGTTTAATTATACCCTAACTCATTATAATTAATTAAATAAAGAATATTATTTAATTAATAATCATCAACTTTTCATCTATATTATAGTTAAATATTAAATGTTGTTTAATTATACCCTATCTCATTATAATTAATTAAATAAAGAATATTATTTAATTACTAATCATTCTTTCTAATTATTGCATTTATGTAATAATTAAATCAAATTCCTCCTACCAATTAAATAAATTATATTTATTTAATTACATTAATTATTCTTCTCTCATAAATAAATATTAATTTTATTTATCAATTGTCACATGTACGTGCAAGTAAATCATTTATTATTTATTTAATCATGATTTATTCTTCCAAAGCTAACTCACACTAACTTTTAGCTCACTCCATAATTCCCTCTCCTAACTATTTAATCCACATTGTTAATTCCTCCCTCAGTAATCAGTTAAGTCTTTAGTCAATTCAGTCTTCTAATCCATGTAATTAGTTAACTCATCCATGCAATTGGTTAACTCGCCAGTCTATTATGTTATCTCACCTACCCATTCAAGTCATCTCTCCAATATATTTGTTGATAGATCAATCAATCCCCTAATCAAGGCAATCAAGCAGAGTTTAAATCCCACTCACTCTGAGTTCAACTCCTCAATCACAATCAACCCTTCAATCATGGATTCTTGGTTGAAACCCCTAAAAAAATATAAATAGAGAGCCAAACTTTTGATTTTGGTTACCATAATTGATTTGAATTATTATGCTAGCATGATCTTGAGCTCAATTATGAGAGACCACATTACATGAGAAGGAGAACACCAAGGAAGGATTTTATGGTTTTCATATTCATGTTCTTGAATTGATTTCATTATGTATGATGTTTATGATTATTTTTAATCTTACATCCTTTCTTGATTTTTGGGAATATTAATTTATCTAATAGTCTCTTTGAGGTTGATATTTTATATGTTATCAGAGGTTTCTATTGATCCATGTTACCTGATTACAAGTCCAAACAAGGACCCTATTGTGAATATAGGTCTCTTGTTTTGTCAGTAGGAGTGATAGATAACTGTTGTGAAATTATAACTGGTAAATCATGATCAGTATCAATAGTCTCATAGTCATCAAAATCACTAGCATGAATATTATTGTTAGCATCAAGATCATCATCACCAAGAGTATCTTCTTCATCCAAATTGATTAGAATAGAATCTAAGATACAAATATCATTGTCATGTTTGTTGATTTTAATCTAGTTTAAATTTACTTCCTCCATTGGTTCAAGCATGGGTTGTTTAAATGGAAGCAAAGCATGAGGAGGTGTATGAGGTGAAGTAATTTCTTGAGAAGCACATTGACAAGATCTAGCATGAATCTTGTGATGAAAGTCATGAGCATGATGATTTCATTTTGTTTTGCTAGAAATTTGGCTTGGGGTAGGATCAATCAACATTAGGTCCTTTTCTTCCTTAGGAGGGAGAATGGAAGGAACCACACTAGTTTGAGAGATGGGTTGAGAAGTATGAAGATAAATGAGAAGAAGATGAGGTATAGGTGGTGTAGGAATAATTCCATGTATATGATCATCCTTATGTTTTCTAAGTTCACAAATCTTGCAGACCTTATAGGCTTGGTATGAGCGAAAGAGATGGTTAGGAAAAATATGAGTTGGCTGAGGCATGGAAGGCCAAAGAAATCAAGGTCAGGTGATTCTGAAGGAACAAAAGGCTGATAAAGACTATGGTTAGCAGACATGATTTCTCCCTTATGATAAAATTTAACACATTTATGAATAGGAGAAGCCACAACTTTCATGGAGGTAATCCAAGGAAGACCAATTTTGACTTGGAATTGATTAGAAGTTGGGATGAAAATGAAGGTAGCATCTACAGTTTTACCACCAACCTCCATAGGAAATTAGATGGAAAGGAAACTATTGCAAGTTTGGATCATAACATTAGATTTATCATAAAATTTATGTTGCAATTGTCTACTATAGAGATGTTCTTCAGTTATCACATTCACCATGCAAGTGAGATCAATAAGGACACCACAGGAAGGGAGGACATTAACCCTTTTGACAATGTATATGGGACCATCATGTTCTTTAATTTTCTCAAAATATTCAAAGGTAATGCAAAGCTGAGTTGAAGGTTTAGGTTTGAGTTACTCAACTTGATTGACCACATGATTAGCTTCATCTATTTTTTTGTCATATTCAATGCAAGGAAAAGAAGGAGAAGGTTAGGTTTGGTCAATGGTATTGATTGAATGAGATGTAAAAGGATTGGTATAAATTTGTAATTTTTGGTTAGGAGGTGATACAAATTTATTCCCATTGTTATTTTCACCTTCCCTAGATATAGATTTGGAATCAAGAAGGTCTTGAATAATAATTTTCAATTGGTAATACTTCTCAATATCATGGTCAAGTTGACGATGGTATTGATAGAAAGATTTGCTATCAAAGTATTTGGATTTAGGTTTAGAAGGATCAATGGGTTTGATAGGAAGAAGTATTAACACATTAGCATTAATTAACTTCAACATCACATTATGCAAAGATTTAGAAAGATGAGTAAAATTGTGAGAAGGTTGAAAAATGAATGACAAAGAAACCACACCTTTGGATGCCACTACCACTTGTTCATCAACAATATTGGATTATTTGTTGATTTTTATGAAGGTTTTCAGTTTCTAAATCTTGTTGAAATTGGATGCAACATCACTCCTATCAATGATAATATGATCCATTGGAGTGGTGCTCTCAAATTGACTCACTTTTAGTTGATAATAACGAAGCACTGCACACAATTGTGAAAAAGGAAGAGAATTCATAAAGAATAATATTATCTCTAATGTCTTTTGGTAGATTAGCAATAAAAATGTGTTGCACATCAACATTAGGCACATGATAAGAAATATAAGCATGTAAATTCTTAAATCTACCAATGAAGTCACTAACCTTTTATTTAACTCCTTGTTTACAATGCATCAAATCAATCAAATAAATTTGAGGAATAATGTTATTTTGAAATAGTTGAATGAAAGCATTAGAAAGCTTGTTGAAGGAATCAATGGAATAAGGAGGAAAATAATAATACCATTGCAATGATTTGTCTTAAAAGGTTCTAGTTTAAACAATTTTTCCATGAACCTATAGTCATGAGATAAATCACTATACAAGGTTTGAAAAGTATTAACATGAGTCAAAGGATCACCCCTACCATTATAGGTCTCAAGATGAGGAATCTCAATATTTTGTGGGATAAAAACATGGATGATATCCAAAGAAAAAAGAATATCTTGTGTACGAATGTTAAACTTGGATTGAGTCATGCAGGCAATTTGTTATTGCAAAGATGACATAGTTTGAACCAAGATATTAATGGTAGAATTGGTAAAAGAAATGGTAGGAGGATAAACATGAGAAATATTAGGAACATTGTTTGAAATGGAAGGACTAGTTGAATAAGAAAAAGGGACACTATGATAAGTGGGCATGGATGGAGGCAATAAAACACATGGAAAAGTTGAAGGAATAGAAGGAAGAATAGGATTAGGATGACTCACATGTGTAGGATTGGAATTTTTCATTGAAGTAGTTATGATAGGTGGAGTAAAAGTAGACATACTAGGAATGGAAGTAGAGATAACAAAAGAGGCTTCAACACTTTTAGTAGGTGGAGTGTGGCCTAAATCTTAAGTACAATCCTTAAGAGGTTTGACATTAGAGTACACAAGATGATAAATGCTACAAAAAATGTTAAGACCATGTTCATCATTATGAATAAGTTTCCTTATGCCTTCTACAAAAAAAATGGCTTCAAGATTATGGTTTTCTTGAGCTAGCCACTGTTCAAACTTTTCAAAACCATGAAAATTTTTTTGGACTTGGTAAGGAGGAACCCTTAATATTTCATCTTCATCATGAGAAGAATGAAAAGAGTTATTATCCATTATAGGAAAGGATCACTAAGGTAAATGCTAGTATCATAAAGATTCCTAGGAAAGAAGGAGGGTTTAGGATCAAAGAAGCCCATAAGTCTATGAATTATTCTAACTGGAATGCTATAGGTGTTGGCATTAAGCAGGATTGCCACTAGTGACAACACTTATTTGCATCCTGAGTGCAAACCGAGCAGGATAGTGCAAACTGAGCAGAACAGTGTAAACCGAGTAGGACAGTGCAAACCGAGCAGAACAGTGCAAACCGAGCAGGACAGTGCAAACCGAGCAGGTCAGTGTAAACCGAGTGACATTATGTCTATTGAGTCACAAGTATTTACCAAGTTTGAAACTTACCGAGTGGTTAGTATGAACCGAGCCTTCACTTCTACCGAGTGCATGACGATGCCGAGTAATGCAGTGGACACTGAGTATCAGAAAGTCACCGAGTCAGTTTGCAGGAACCGTGTAACCATACTTGGGCTGACTTAGTAGCACTTATGTTTATTTGTTAAGCTGACTTTGTAATTAATTGTTTAGACTTGTATATAAACAATGTTGTACAAATACCAAGTAGTATGAATGTGAAAAAAAAGAAGAGATTAAAAAAAAAGGTAGAAACTAGTAAATTACAAAGGGCTACTATACATAAGGAGCAGAAAAGACAAATTCATCACAGAAGGTGATCAGTACATCAGCGAATCTCATTCAACAATCTAGTTCCAAAGTAAGAGATATACTGTTTCATTTTAACCAATGAATCAGTACTAAAATCCTCTAACCAGGTAGACTTAACAGTCTTTTGTAAAATCTCTTTACCTAGTACATACTTCTTTTGTAAGTTTGTAAAAATCCTTTAACAGGGCGGATTTAGCAATCCTTATTGCTCCTAGCAGGGCAGATCATCAGAAGTGATCAATGTAAGCCTTAACCGGCCAACTTTATACTACAGTATTAAAGCTTTGTGGGTTTCATCCCCACCCCAGTTTTACTTTCTTTTGGAAGGTTTCTGGGTAACCAAATCTATGTGTCATTGTTGTGAATGCTTTTATGTTTCAGGCTTTCTATATGCAAAAGGATAAAGTGAACTATATGTTAATACATCTGAGATTGCTATAAAAATTTGAAGTTACTGATTCACCCCTCCCCTCTCAGTAACTTGGTTAATTCTTGAATATTTCCAACAATAGGTTGGAATCAAAGTGATAACACTCATGCACAAAGGAGTGAAAGGAAATATAAATTCAATGCAATCATGAAATTTTAAAGAAATATAAAAAAAGAAAATATTTTTAGATCAAGAACTTTAACAATCAAATTTAAAATAGATATGAATGCATACAATGTATATAAAATAGATCTAGATATGTAATGTAGATATGATCTAACTACCAAATAAAAAGGTAAAATGCATGAAAGATGGGGGTTCACCAAAATGTACATAAGAAAATGGTGAGAAATTCTTTGTGGAGAATAATAGATCACTTACTAAGTTTCTTTGTGGGTTGTACATTTGGGAAAGTAAGTATGACATCAAAGGCTCACCCTCAAGAAAATCAGATTAGCACAACCCAAGATGGATTTATGGGTGATAATGTAAGATCCAAATGAGAGTAGAGAAATTGGGGTTTACTCTCCTTAAAGAGATGTGAAATGTTATTGTGTGTGATAAGATGTGTAAGTGCATGAAAGGAATTGATTCTATGACTAAGGAAATGATTACCAACAAGATGTAATATCAAATCTGATGTAAAAAATTAAATGCTAGAGGAGAATAGAAAGAAAGAACTCACCTTAAACCTAGGAAGGAACAAGTGAACTTCCAATCTGGATTTTACTATCGTAGATTTGTTAGCAAGAGAAATTGTTCTGGATCTGGAATTCTAGTGCCTATATTTTTTGACCGTAAAAATTATAGATTCCTAGGACTATACCAACTCAAGTAGATCTTGTCCAAGAAATTAAGCCTTGTCTTGGAGAGTTGAAATTAGGTAAATTATGTGAAGCATTATTCACTAGTTCTATAACTCTAAAAATCCAAATTGAAAACTCCAACAACCTATTCTTGCACACAAGGAAAAAGTGAAAAGGTTGTGGAAAGGGGATTGCCTTTGTCAATACCCTATATAGGAATCAATCTTGCAATGAAATAAAAATTGCATAAGGAAAATACTCTAAACAAAGTAAAACAAAGGAAAATGTGGGGGTATACACTTTTCTCCTTGTTTCACATTTTTCACATACACACAACAATTCAATACAACCTCTCTTATACATATGGCTAAGGAGACAATGCTTTCCTTATGTTCATCTTTTCATTACCATGTCCTAGTACATTATTCAATAGATCCCTTAATAGAGACAATGCTTTCCTTAAGGATTGATCCTACTTTCATAGATCCCTTTGGAGAAAATGATTTCCTTTAGACTGATCTCCTTTTTAGGGTCCCTTAATTGAGACAATTCTTTCCTTAAGGATTGATCCCTTTCCTTTGATGGGTTGAGTATCATAACACAACTTTCATCTTTTTCAGCAATGCATTCTCTTTACATGATCTATAGTAAGGAAATTCCTTACTAGGTTAGTGGTCCTCTCTCTCTCTCTCTCTCTCTCTCTCTCTCTCTCCAAGTGATTCCTCTTTAATCTTGGTTTTGGATTTGATGAGGACTTAAGTCACTGGGGGGCTTAAAGTTTGTATCTCCTTCACCTTGATAAGATTGTTCTTATGAATTGATCTACTTTACCTAGAGCATAAACTTGTATCATAATCTTTATAAAGTGGGGGCTAGATGTACCATCCTAAAAAATTAGAAACCATAATTGGATGCTCTATTAGGCCCCATTTTGGTGATCTTGAGATCAGATGTCTGTTATGCTTGATATTGGAAACCTGATTCCTCTTTTTTCACTTTATCTCTACCATTCTAACACCTAATTCAAAATTTGGTCTGAAATCCCAAGTATATGTCAAAAAAGTTGACCTATACACTTGGATTTGGGCCCAAATTTGGCCAAGAGCCCTATGTCAAGGTGTTAATGGTAGAAATGATCCAATGGTTGGCATATATCAATTATGAATTCCAAAATGGTGGATGGGGTATAACAAAACCCTATCTCTCCTCATTTTGTATCCAATAATTATACTTAATCATTTGTAATTAACTTTTCAAGAGCAATCAATCAATCAAGAGAAATTTAGCAATTGGATTCAAGATTTGAAGGCACATATCCAAGATCTAGTTTCTCTAATACATTCAATTTCATTACAAGGTGATCTTCTCCATGGAAAATTAGAGGAATTATCAAACATGAAAGAAGACCTTCCATCCATCCACATTCATCTCTCCTTTATTGCAAGCTATTATCAAGCATATGCACATTGAAAATCTAGGACTGACATTCATAGATCCATGAATTTGTAAGGGAATCCTTGATTCCTATTCTAAAAATTAAGGTAAAATCCTTGATTCTAAGAACATTCAAGCATCTTCATGGGTATGAGTGATTTCTACATCTATCCATGAGGGTTTATCCAAGGTGAATCTAACATCTACCTTTTTACAAATGTTCCTTTATGCAATTTCAAGTCAATCTCAAGGTTTATTCCTAAATGATGGCTCAATCAAGGAAAACCCCTTTTACCCAAACTTTTCACCATTTTTATGTGTGTAGGAGTATGCTACAGATCTACCAAGACTTTTTTGTGAAAATTAGGAACAGTTAAAGTGTTCCTGAAAGTTTGAGGCAAAAATTCAGGGTATAGGCCTAAACATTCAACCTATACTTGGGTACAGGTTGAAAAAGTTGACCTATACCCTCATAAATAGGCTCAAATTTGACTGGAAGGTAGGTTACAATGTAAGGATCTCAAAAAAGTTGATATAGGCTCTTTTAGCATTATGTCTATCAGTTATTCAGATATGAAGTAACTTGTTTCCTATTTTATTTCTAGATACATTTAAATCTTCCTTAATTTGTATTTTTGTCTTTATTATCATTTTTTGTTTTAAAATTACATATTTAGTCAAGGAATCATTATTTCCATTTATTATTTGAGTCACCTCTTGAGCCTATTGGGAGATCTTCCTTCCAAATGCACAATCTTGAAAAGGAGACGTGATCTGCCCTATGTGAATTGCTTCCATTTTCACATTGTATAGGAACAATATTCTTTGCAAATATTAATGATGATTGATAAAAGCCCCATGATTGACATTTAGGATGAGAAAAACATCCAAGGCCATATCATTAACTCATTTTGGTTAGATCCAGGAGAAGAAGAATTTCTCAATTTCCTCAATTGTCCATTACATAAACTATGTGTTCATGATGATGCTTCTGCAATAACCATGATATATGATTTATTACCTATGGACTACAACCTAAATGTCATTGTCTTGGATGTTGCCTCCATAGTAGAAGCCTCTATCTCAATAGAAGTAACTCTAGGCAAGACCTTGAATATTTGTTCAGAATTGGTTTAAACCTAACATAAGGATTTATTAACAATATTATAATGACATGCTTCTATTTTTGCCCGGTTTTATAGTGATATGAAAGAGATTGAT
This sequence comes from Chamaecyparis obtusa, assembly GCA_027943335.1. Lineage (NCBI taxonomy): Eukaryota > Viridiplantae > Streptophyta > Pinopsida > Cupressales > Cupressaceae > Chamaecyparis > Chamaecyparis obtusa. The sequence goes on along the minus strand of BSBK01002447.1, from coordinate 806,735 downwards.
CCAAGTTTGTGTATGTATAGAACCTATATAAATTAAGGATGACAAATAATGAGACAGCCTCAAATATAGATGAACCCAAATTTAAGAGACATTGTGAAAATAGAATTATAAAAGCTATTGGATATTGGAATCATTTAACTTATTTCAAACAATGAATAGGTCTTATCCTTGGTCATAGTCCCAAAGAAAGGAGGCAAATGGAAAGTTTGTGTTGATTATAGAGAACTGAATGCAATCATTGTGAAATGTCACTTTCCACTACCATTCATCGATCAAGTCCTAGATTCACTCTATGGTAAAAGGTACCGTAGACACCTAAAATTAATTAATAAATAAATAATTTTAATTATGTAATTAATTTATGTTATTCTTCTAATTTTAATCAAAATCACCATTTCCCTCCAAAATTGTATAATTAAATGATTTTAATTAATTATTTAATTATTTAGTGTCCATTTCATATTTCTTTACTTATTCGTTTAACTTTGTCTATTATTCCTTAAATATCAACTAAATGATTTTATTATTTAATTAATTCATTATCTTCAACTTTAATTTAATATTTTTAATTATTTAATTAAAGTAACATTTATTATTCTTGTCACCATATTTAAATAATTATTTTTATTATTTAATTATTAACTTTGCCTTTTATAATTAAATGAATGATTATTTGATTTAATTATTCCAATTGCATAATGCCAAGTAAGTTTTCTAAATATAAATAAAATATTTATTTTATTTATTCCCTCATCATGCCCAGTTAAATAATTATTTAATTACTTAATGCTAATTACATTATTTAGTTCATCTCCTCAATCAAGTCATCATGCTAATTTAAGCAATCACTTATTTGTCTAGTCTCCTCTCATGCAATCAGTTGCATATTCAATCTTTGGTCATGCAATAAATTATCTCGTCATGTAGTTGTGTTATCTCATCAATCACTCTTGTCTAAATTAGTCTTAACTATTCATTATCAAAAAACACATCTTAGTTACAACTGTCCATTGAAGTCCAAAAATCTATAAAAGGGGGGTGATTCCTCATTATTCAATAACCACAATTCTTGAATCTTTGCATTATCAATACTCAAGGATGCAAATTTGAGAGCCCACATTACAAAGAAGAGAGAAATAAAGTAATGAATATTGGTGATATCTTTAGTGATTTTTATTGATTATTCATTAGACATTATATTATCATGTTTTGTCTTTCTTTCTTGAATGAGATATGAATTTTTTATGCATGGAGTAGGATATTTTGTGGTTAGATCATTTGACCTCTTTTGCATGTATTATCAAGTTGATTCTATTTGATTTCCCCTTGTTACAAATGTTGAACCCAATGTGAATAGACTTTGATTTTCTAATTGGTGCATTCATGCAATTTATAATACATAATTTCTTTGACATAGGACTGTATTTTTTCAGTGGTTTCTATTTTATGTGTGTGTGAAAATAAATTTGAATCAATCGACAAGGAATCGATGCAATTGCCTACTATAGAGATGCAATTAAAAATTGAAAAGCCACTATCACTCTATTCATATGATGCAATCACTGATTAAATGATATGTCTTCCTGACCAATAACTAAAGTAGTGAAAGTAAAAGAGTTATTGCAAAGTGTGTGCTCAAGTATAAAAGGAAGAAAGAGAAAAAATGAATTAATAATAACACTAGGCACAATGATAATTGAAGATCACTAGGATATATTGAATCAAGAATCTATGAATAGGTTTCATCATCTGGTAATGGGTTATTGTGAAAGATTGGGTTTTTGTTTGGTTAATAATTTTTAGCGTGTGGCACGAAGAAATTGAAAAAGAAAAAAAAAGAGAAATAGCTCTTAGGTATGTCTCTTATCTTGCTTTCTATTTTCAATATGGTAATTCACATTCAGATTGGTGCTTAAAATTTAACCCTCTTTTCTTCTTGCAAATATATTACATCATACCTCAATTTGGGTTTAAAATTGATCAATTTGTTTAACGTGTTTGGTGCACTTGCACAAATTGTGTTAGAGCCCTCTTTTAATATTTTTAGAGAGGTTTTCCTAGAGATTTCATCATCTCAAGGAATGACTTTAAAGCAGTAAAACCCTTTGGCCACTATATAAATAAGACTATGGACAAACCCTAGTCTTACACTAGTTGTCTTGGGCTTGGAGTGTTAGTGATAGCTCACACTAGAAAAATGTGTCTAAGGAGCTAGCATGATTGGCTAGAGAATTAAATGTCACACCCTTGAATCCTATGTTGTCTAGCTCCACGGATCTTACTAAACACCTTAATCTAGAGGCCACTTGTTCTAAATTTTGAATATTGTAATATTTTAGTGCAAGGGGAGAGAAGAATCTACCCCCAAGACACTCACCATATGTTTCCAAGGAGATTGATTATGTAGACATCTAAAAAAAAACTCTTCTAGTTCCATACTAATTAAAACCCTTTAATTAATTAAATCTTATTTAATTAATTTATCTACATTTATATTATAATTGATTTTAATTAATTATATTATTCTCTATTTCTTCTATCTAATTAATTAATTTAATTTAATTAATTATATTTACCCTCTTTTAATTACTAATGTATTTAATTCTAATTAAATACTTTAAAACTCCTTTTCTAGACCTTTATTTAAATAATCTCTTTATTTAACTATCCCCTCCAAATCCTAATCCCCAATTTAATTAATTCTATATCTAATTTAAACCCCTAACCTACACCCATCACCATCACCTCTAAACCTACCTCTTTGGCCAATCATCATTAATTATGAAATTTTGTAAGTCCTACAACTATTAGCCTCCTAATGTTTCTCACGCGTGTGAGAAACCCTTCTCAAGGTGGCTAACCACATTCCATAAATAACCACCTACATTATTACATGAATGTTCCTTCTTTCTTGTTTGGGATTTTCTCACACATGTGTGAGACAGCTTGGCCACCTTCTCTCTTCCTCTTTCTACCCTCACCTTAATGAGTCATCACATTCAAAGGTTTCTCACACATGTCACACATGTGTGAGAAACTCATCTCTCTTGCATGACCAACCAATTTTCTTTCATAGAATCCATATGGCTTACACAAGATTCCACTTCACTTATCCTTTGAATCTTAGCCCTCCATTCCATTTCAAATCCTAACTATTTATTCTCCCTCCAAATCCTATAAATATGAGCCTCTCCTTGTGATGCAGGAGCATCCTGGGTGTAAGAGCAATCTTGCATCACCCAAAAAAAAAATATTTCTATTTTTATATTCAATAAGGGCTATTTTGTGCAGAGCTGCTATTTATGGAAAGTTACTATTTTTGGTAATTTTTGTATGTGCTCAGAATGATCTGATTTCTTTCTTGGAGGTTCATCTTGGTCATATAAGTCTGCCAGTAAAGTTTCATTGCCAGATCAAGTGTATATTGGAAGATATTGAAGATTTTCAGTATTGGCAGCGGGGTACAGAAACTTTGAACTCAATTTTGAAGGCTTTAGAGGCCCCAGATGAGGTCAAAAATTTAGGTGACGGGCACTTGCGCTAATCAAGCCTATAGAGCGCTTCGAGGCATTTCTGAAATGGGGTTATAATAGCCGATCGGGTCAACTGGTGATGACTTATGGTCTTCGGAAGTTGGGCCACCTGAATTGGCGGAAAATAATTTTTTTCAAAATTTCTATTCGGGTTTCAAAGGTTATCTTGAGCCGACTATGATGTAATAAAATGTAAAATAAAATAATTCTAAGTTTGGTCGGCCTTATTGGCTAAAATTCTGGAACCTTCCCAGGCGGTGGAAAATTGCCTATATAAGGAAGGCTGTATTATTGTCTTAGGCAGTTTAGAATAGTTCTGGGTAGTAGATCTGGGCAATAATTCAAGGCTTTGTCCTACAGAATATTGTAAGGGAATGCCCATGTGGCTTTGCATATTGTAATTCTGAAAGTTAGTAATTCCACATTTGTGGAGATAATAAGAAGCCAATTTTCTATTCTTGCATATTGTTGTGGTTTCTCTGTTTCTGTTATATTTTTGTGGTATTAAGGGGAGCACCCTTCATCAAGTGGTATCAGAGCAGGTTTTATTAAGTGTGTAAATAGATCACCGACTGTGAGGCAGTTTGCACCAGGACCCTGGTTAGGGTTTCAGTGCGCATCATAAAAATGCTTCCATGAAGAGAACGTGGCGGAAGAGCTGGTGCTGTGACACCTGAGGTTAGAGAGTTGCAGAGACAAGTGTGAGCATTGCAAGAAGAGATTCACAAAGGAATGAATCTTAATGTCAGAGATGAAAGCAAGGATGAAGCCGAAGAAGAATATCAAGAAGGAGAAGTTGAAATTGTGAACCAGGAGGAAGAAAGACTTTTTCGGGCGATTTTCAAGATTGGGAAAAGACCTAAGATTGAGGTTCCTACATTTTCTAGAAATCTTAACATAGAGGAATTGATCAACTGGATCAATGAATGTGAGGAATATTTTGAGTATGAAGATGTTGAGGATCCTGATAGGGTCAAATTTGCGAAGGCTAGACTGAAAGTTCATGCGAAGATATGGTGGCAAGAGATTCATTTGGAGCGAAATAGAAGGGGAAAGGAGAAAATCATGAGATGGGATAGGATGGTGGATAAATTGAAGCGACAGTTCATTCTTGTTGATTATGAGCTTGACCTACTAAAGAAAATGCAGATTTTGAAGCAAGCAGGAAGATCTTTTCAGGAGTATACAGAATTCTATCGACTTCTCATCAGAACAAGCCATGCAGAAGCTGATAAGGAGAAAGTTGCCCAATACCTTAATAGGTTAAGGCCAAGCATTCAGGAGGAGTTGAATCTGGTTCGAATGAACAGTATTGAAGAGGCATACCAGTTTGCCCTAAAAGTAGAAGAAAAGTTGAACAAGAAGTTTGAGAGCAAACAAAATGGAAGAGGTCGCGGTGGATGATCTGGTGGACAGTCATATGGTGGCCAAAATGAAGATCTGAAAAAGAAGGATGAGGCTAGTAGCAGTCAGAATCAATGAGGAAATAATTCCAATCGCTTCCAGGATCAGAATAATAGAGATCAGAGAGGAAGAGGAAGAGGACAAGGATCTAGAAGAGGTGGCTTCCATGGAACATGTTTTCACTGTGGAGAAGAAGGTCATAGGGCATTTGAATGTCCTCAGCACCAAGGTAGAACAGACAGGAGAAATGAAAGCCAAGCCAGAGTTACACATATAGATGAAGATGCCAGATCATCAAATTCTAAAGATGCTGAAAGAGGAGAAACATTGATTAATAGAAGAGTCCTATTGAGTGGTGAGAATGAACCCGAGCAAAGGAGGAGCCTATTTGGCACTAGGTGCAAGTGTGAAGGTAAATGTTGTGATGTGATTATCGATAGTGGAAGCACTGACAATTTGGTGTCAGAAGAGATGGTGACAAAGTTCAAGCTTAAGAGACAGAATCACCCACATCCATATTAGATTTCTTGGGTACAGGATGACCACAAGGTCATGGTCAATGAACAATGCCTGGTGAAGTTCAAGATTGGTGGATACCAAGATGAGGTATTGTGTGATATCATATCTATGGATGCATGTCATATATTGTTGGATAGACCATGGCAGTTTGACAGATGTGCTGTACATGATGGTCGTGCGAATACCTATTCCCTACAAAGGATGGAGTGCGACATAAGCTAAAGCAATTGAAGGAGATAGAAGAAAAGGTATGTGGTAATGCAAAAATAACATTTTTTGATGGAAGAAAATTTCTAGATGGTATGAGGCATGAGCATGTATGTTTTGCTTTAATTCTAAAAGCTGGTAAAGAGGAAGTAGAAGATGTTCCTGTAGAAGTTGTAGATTTGTTGAATGAGTTTTAAGATATTGTATCCGATAACGTGCCTGATGGATTACCACCAATCAGGAAGATCAGTCATCAGATGGACTTGATCCCAAAAGTGAGTTTGCCGAATAAGGTAGCGCATAGAATGACACTTGCAGAAAGTGAGGAGTTGAACAGACAAGTACATGAACTGTTACAAAAAGGATTGATCCGTGAGAGTCTGAGTCCCTGTGTTGTACCAACGGTATTAGCACCAAAGAAGAATGGAGAATGGAGGATGTGTACAGATTCTAGGGCAATAAACAAGATCACAATCAAGTACAGGTTTCCATTGCCACGAATGGATGATATTATGGACTGTTTGAGTGAAGCTGTGTATTTCTCAAAGATAGATCTGAAGAGTGGATATCACCAGATTCAGATCAGAGAAGGAGATGAATGGAAGACTGCCTTCAAGACAAAGGAAGGACTGTATGAGTGGTTAGTCATGCCTTTTGGGCTAACCAATGCACCAAGCACTTTCATGCGGCTCATGGACAAGGTTCTGAAAGAATTTCTGGGTAAGTTTGTCATTGTTTACCTAGATGATATTTTGATTTTTAGCAAAAAATTGGAGGAACATATGATGCATATTCGTATGGTGTTTGAGAAGTTGAGAGATGAGAAATTGTTGATTAATTTGAAGAAGTGCAGTTTTGTGAAGAAAGAGTTAGTGTATTTGGGATTTGTAGTTTCAATAGAAGGTCTAAAAATGGACCCAGAGAAGGTACAGGCTATCCTTGAATGGCCTACTCCAAGGAGTGCTACCGAGGTAAGATCTTTTCATGGTTTGGCTAGCTTTTATAGAAAGTTTATCAGAAATTTTAGCAGTATTTGTGGACCCTTGACTGAAACAATGAGAGGGGATAGAAAAGAGTTTAAATGGACTAATGGGGCAGAAAAGAGTTTTCAATTATTGAAACAAAAAGTTACAGAACAACCTGTTTTAGCACTTGCAGATTTAATAAGGTGTTTCAAGTAGATTGTGATGCTAGTGGTACTGCAATAGGAGCTGTTATGAGCCAAGAAGGTAAACCTATTGCTTATTTCAGTGAGAAGTTAAATGATGCCAAGAGGAAATATTATGTTTATGATCAGGAATTTTATGCTATAGTTTAGGCATTAAAGAAGTGGAGACATTATCTGCTTCCTAAGGAGTTTGTTTTGTATACTAATCATCAAGCTTTGCAATATTTGAATAGTCAAAGAAAATTGAATCAAAGGCATTTGAAATGGGTTGAGTTTTTGCAGAGTTATACATTTATTTTGAAACAAAGGAGTGGAAAGTCTAATAGGGTTACAGATGCTCTTAGCAGAAAGCAACTATTGCTGACAGAAATGCAGATTGAAGTGGTTGGGTTCAAGGAACTCAAGAATTTGTATCCAGAGGATCCTGATTTTGGTGAAGCTTGGAAAGCTTGTACAGAACCTGTTACTCTAGACAGGATGAAATGGATGGATTTCATCATCCAGGATGATATGCTATTCAAAGGGAGTTAGTTGTGCATTCCATGAAGTTCTATGAGGGATAATCTCATCAAGGAGAAGCATAGCGGAGGATTGGCTGGACATTTTGGTCATGACAAAGCCCTTTCTTTCGTTAGTGAGAATTATTATTAGCCACAGTTGCAGCAAGATGTGAAGAAGTTTGTACAAAGTTGCAGAGTATGTCAGATGGCGAAAGGAGTGAAGCAGAATACAGGGTTGTATCAGTCATTACCTGTACCAAAGAAGCCTTGGGAGGATATCAGCATGGACTTTGTTCTTGGTTTACCAAGGACTCAGCGGGGACATGATTCAATTTTTGTGGTGGTTGACAGATTTTCAAAGATGGCACATTTCATTCCCTGCAAGAAGACTAATGATGTTGTTCATATAGCAGAATTATTTTTCAGAGAAGTAGTGAGACTTCATGGTTTGCCAAAGACCATAGTTTCAGATCAGGACACTAAGTTTGTTGGATATTTCTGGTGTACATTGTGGAAGAAGTTGAAGACAGATTTGAAGTTTAGCTCATCACATCATCCACAGACTGATGGACAGATAGAGGTGGTGAATAGGAGTTTGGAAAATTTGCTAAGATGTTTGGTTGGAGATAAGCCAACAGAATGGGATTTGATTTTACCATAGGCAGAATTTGCATACAATAATTTTGTCAACAGGAGCATTGGTAAATCACCATTCCAGATTGTATATGGAAGTAGTCCAAGAAATGCATCTAAATTAAGGAAGATAGATAAAGGAGAAATAAGTAGTGCTGAAGCTAAGGATTTTGCAGAACACTTGAAGAACATCCATGGGGAGGTGAGGAAGCATATTACCAAGATGAATGCACAGTATAAGGCTAAGGTAGATGAGAAAAGGAGGTATAAGGAATTTCAGGTTGGTGATGAAGTCATGGTTCATTTGCAGAAGGAGCGGTTTCCAATTGGTACATATAACAAGCTGAAAATGAAGAAGTTTGGACCATGTCAGATACTGAAGAAACATGATTCAGGAAATGCATATGAGGTAGAATTACCTACTGAGCTAAATATTTCACCAGTGTTTAACATTTCAGATCTGATAGAGTATCATGAAGGAGGTGTTGAAGATGTGATCATAGCAGCACAGTGGAGTATTCCAGCAACTAGTTCAGACACTAAGGAGATCGAAGATATACTGGACAGTCATGTTGGTAGAAGCACAAGAAACAGGACATATGAAGAATATCTGGTCAAGTGGAAAGGATGACCTGTTGAAGATTCATCATGGCTGACAAAGGAGGAGGTTAGCCATCTTAGTTTTCCTCTACACACCTGAGTCGTGACAGGGTCACTTCTCAAATTACCCTGGGTGTCTGATGCAGGAGCATCCTGGGTGTGAGAGCAATCTTGCATCACCCAAAAAAAAAATATTTCTATTTTTATATTCAATAAGGGCTATTTTGTGCAGAGCTGCTATTTATGGAAAGTTACTATTTTTGGTAATTTTTGTATGTGCTCAGAATGATCTGATTTCTTTCTTGGAGGTTCATCTTGGTCATATAAGTCTGCCAGTAAAGTTTCATTACTAGATCAAGTGTATATTGGAAGATATTGAAGATTTTCGGTATTGGCAGCAGGGTACAAAAACTTTGAACTCAGTTTTGAAGGCTTTAGAGGCCCCGGATGAGGTCAAAAATTTGGGGGACGAGTGCTTGCACTGGTCAAGCCTATAGAGCGCTTCATGGCATTTCCGAAATGGGGTTATAATAGCCGATCGGGTCAACTGGTGATGACTTATGGTCTTCGAAAGTTGGGCCACTTGAATTGGTGGAAAATAATTTTCTTCAAAATTTCTGTTCGGCTTTCAAAGGTCATCTTGAGCTGACTATGATGTAATAAAATGTAAAATAAAATAATTCTAAGTTTGGTCAGCCTTATTGGCTAAAATTCTGGAACCTTCCCAGGCAGTGGAAAATTGCCTATATAAGGAAGGCTGTATTATTGTCTTAGGCAGTTCATAATAGTTTTGGGTAGTAGATCTGGGCAATAATTCGAGGCTTTGTCCTACAGAATATTGTAAGGGAATGCCCATGTGGCTTTGCATATTGTAATTCTGAAAGTTTGTAATTCCACATTTGTGGAGATAATAAGAAGCCAATTTTCTGTTCTTGCATATTGTTGTGGTTTCTCTGTTTCTGTTATATTTTTGTGGTATTAAGGGGAGCACCCTTCATCACCTTGATCATTTTATCCTCACTCATATTGCATTGTTATTATGTTAGTTTTCTTCTATAATCCATCATTCATGTGCATTGTAGAACTTAGAAATCATTTGAGAATTTTAGAAATATAAATAGCATTTCATCATCTCATCTCATAGTTTAGCATCATGGTTAATATAGCTTGTTTTTATCATCATATTCACTAGTTTTATAGCATCCCCATTGTACTTGTTTCATAATTTCTCCATCTAGTTACATATCTAGAACTCCATTTTCATCTATGTAGAGTTTAGCAATCATTTAGGGAACAATAGTTGTGTTTGGAGAGCATGTCCACATTTATCCATCAAAGAGAAAATCAATGGAATGAGGGTTCTTCCATTATAGCTCAATCAAAGGTATGTGATGATCTTAGTTAGGTTGAATGATTTATCTAACTTGTTGCATTTTTATTTGACTAACTTCTTATATTTTCACGTATATATATTCAATTGGGGAGAAATCATCTTTGATCAAAATATGGCAAAAGACAAAAAAATGGGTACACCCTCAAGTGTGACACTTCTATTTAAGTTGATAGTAATCCAACTTGTGGGTGAAATATTGTAATAAAGCTTTTTGACCTTAGGCTAATAGTTGTCTGCATATATTTGCATTTGTGATTAGACCAGTGAAAATCGTAAGGGTTTGAAAAAGTCCTTGAGCATACACAAAGCACACATATTCCATAGTTTTTCAACAACTATATTGTCTTATGTGTGTTTGTAAAATCAAATTGACTACTAAACATTGTTCACAAAAAAATGGCACAACTATAATTGCCCACTTACAATTTACGAGTTGAGATTCATTAGTATCATTTTAAATGATGTAATCATCGGTTACAAAGACACAATTGTTAGATTTAGGGACACAAACGGCTATACCCTATGACACAATCACCTGCTAACTTTTACCAGATTACTATACGCAATTACCTGCCATATTTACTAGTTTAGAGAGTTACTGTATCTTAGAAAAAATGACACATCTAAAAATCATTCAATGCAATTGACTGGAAAAATTAGGGTTTCAAAATTAGAAAATTCTAAAGCATTAATAGGGTCATTTCACAAATTTACACATTATCTAGAACCGCCATATATGTATTTGGAATCATTAAAATTTAGGTTTGGAAACCTTAGGTCATTAGGGTCTCTATGCATCATCATTAGGGTTAGCTTTCATGTCCATAAGATTCTACTATGTCTTGCATTTCAATTATTGTCCTTTTGTATGTGTCATCATTATTAGGGTTGTCGTGCATGTCTATAAGATTCTATTATGTCTTCTATTTTTATTAACCCCATTTTCATGTGTCATCATTATTATGGTTACCTTGTATGTCCATAAGATTCTATTAGGTCTTGCATTCATTAGACTTGATCATCTTTTACTTTGGGGTTACCTCTTGGGAACTAGAGAGTATACTTTTTGGATCTTTCCATAGTGGTTGCTAGATTCTTTTTTCCCTCTCCTATTAGGTTATCTTATTATAAAATCATTGCCTTGTCATTATCATCACTACTTGGAGGTCAAACAGTCTCTCTTGATCATTTAGGGTTGTTCCTAGAAGTCATACTCTCAAAAATTTTATATTTTCTGTTACGGTTTATTTGTTCATCCCTAGTCATCATAATTGCCTTTTTTACACTTTCCTTAGTCATTTTTTCATCATTTCACATCTACTTTAGTTTCCTTCCTAGGTTTTATATAGTCCAATCATTTCCCATCATAGTCATGCATTGTGTTTGATCATTTCCAAAAACAAAATATCCAAAAATAGAGTTTTCTTTCTAGGTGTTACTATAGTCAAATAAGTCCTCATCATAATCTTGCATAGTCCACCTTGCATTGTCATAGCCCCATTATTTCACTTCTAGATACCATTTACTTGATCAAAGAAAACATAAAGGATAGATGGACCCAAATCAAGACCCCACTTATAATCCTACTAGTTCCATTAGGTTTAACTTCAACAATCCCATGGGCTCACAAAAACCACCTAAAAGAGGGGCTACCTTGCCCCTTGCTGATGAATTTTCCTTCACAAAAATTAATGCAAATTGCACCCAAGAAGAGATAGAAAATGTATCACAAGATTGTAAGGTCCTTGTTGTTAAAAATCCTTTATTATTAGTGGGACCTAACATATACTTTCTTCTTCTTGCACAAAATGGGGCCAAACACCTTTTAGTTTTGATGCCTCAACCATTGTAGAAGGGGATCAAATAAATTATATTCAGTTTATACAATCATTTTCTTTACAAGTGTCTACTAGTCTACCATCAATTAACTTCCCTTATTTCCACATGTAAGTTACAATTTTAGTGGCACCATGTGGGATCCAATACACAAACCAACTCTTTAATTCAACACCATCATCAAACCCCATGTCTATAAGTCAAAACCAAATCTCTAATATCCTCTAGTATGGCATAAATAAAAACAAGTGGCATATCACAATTTGAACCTATGATTAATGTGACATGTAGCACATTAATCTCACTAGCCTCTAGTGCAAGTTCTCAAATGAATACAATTACTCAAGGTCGACCCTCTAATCAAAATCCCAATGGTGTAAACATCAATTTTCAAGGGGCACACCTCCTAATCAAAACCTAGTGGTGCAAATGTCAATTTTCAAGGGGCACCTCCTAATCAAAACTCTAGTTGTACAAATATCAATTTTCAAGGAGGAACCTCTAGTAAAAAACTTGCAAACATCACTTTTCAAGGGATGCCTCCTCATCAAAAACCTAGTGGTGTAAATCTCTATTTTCAAGGGGCACTTCCCAATAAAAACCCTAGTGGTACAAATGTCATTTTTCAAGGAGTGCCTTCCATCAAAACCCTAGTGGTATGAACACCAATTTTCAAGGGGTCTCCTCTAATAAAATACCAAGTGAACAAAACATCATAACAACACCAAAATTTCATCATACAAATCCTTTTTCTCAACCATATATGACAAACACATATTTCACAATGTAAAATATGTCCACATCTGTCCCTACCTATGTGCATGTATCACTATGAACATAGGATATCAAACGACCTTTATGCATAATCAAATTCTCACATATTAAAATCTATTTTTGGATCCAAAACTTGGTTCCAATATACACATTCATCTAATACCTACTAAGATATTAGTGAAACAATTGTAAAATCTTCATCAAGAAATGACCAATATGCGAACTAGTGGCACAAAGAAAATGTACACCATAGAGGACTTATGTCCCTACCCTTTTGACAAATCATTGTACATGCCACCCTTTCCTCCTAATTTTTAAATTCCTAAATTTCATAGATATAAGGAGAAAGGAAACCCAAGAGATCATATTCAAGATGTTTTCATAGCTTGTATAGAGGCCACTCACAATGGTACTTATTCAATGTACCTCTTTCCATGAAGTCTTAGTGGTCCTACCATGGAATGGTTCTCACATCTACCATCTGGAATAAGGTCATGGAACAAATTGGAAAAAAAATCATATCAAAATTATTCTTATAACATTGTCACGAAGTCACAATCATGGATCTCTGTAACACCAAACAAATAACTAGAGAGCCCTTTGCACCCTTCCCATAATGTTATAGAAAGTTGGCTAGAAAAGAACCATTTCCTATTCCTAAGAAAGACAAGATCAAATTTTTTATTGAGAATCTCTAACTTGACATGATGTGCACTTCACACTCCCAACACATAGGAACATTCTCTGAGGTTGGTGAACAAGGTATAAAAGATAAAAGAGGACTCACTATCAAAGGACATGTGAAAGTAAACAAAGAGACTAGTGAAAGCAATCAATATAATCAATCTTATGACAAATTTAAGTATTGGTCTCAAAACAAAAATGCAACAAACTATAGGATCATTGATGCCAAAGCTATTCATAGTGCACAACCTATCATACATATACAAGGAGCACAACGTACTAATAATATCAATACCAACAATAATGCCTCTCACAATAATAATTAATCAACCAATGTGAATGATAAACAACAATGCATGCCAAGTAGAAAAAACCCATGACATACTTTCACACCTCTCACTGAACCACTCAAGGTGATCCTAACAAGGATTGATCCAATCTAGTACTATAAAATTACTAGAAGTGTGACACTATAATACTGGTCCTTTAAAACCATCATGGTACAATGACAATAATGTTTTTGAATATCATCACATAAAGAGACAAAAATACCAATTGTTTCCAACTTAAGAATATTGTACAAGACCTAATTGAAAGAGGAGAGATTGAAGTTGAGAATAATCTTGGAATAATTAACAAAGATCACACTATCTTTAAGGATCATCTTCATAATCATGACAATGGTAAAGCTTCTAGTTTCAGATAGTATAATTAGGCTAACTATATCTATGGATCACATAAAGATGTTGTCATTCATATCCATCATGACCTCAATCACACTATCAATATCATCATTGTTGAAGATAGAAATCTTGACTAGATAGTCGCTACCTAAAGATCCAAGATTACAGTCTAAAGACTTCCTTCCAAGTCACAAGCCTCATCAACTAGTAAATAGAATGTCTTGGACCAATTAAAAAAAACCTTTGCACAAATATCCATATTTGAGTTATTATGTATATCACCAAATCACATAGTAGTTCTTGACAAAGCCTTACAAGAGGTCCCCATCCAAATGACATAGATGTCAATGAATTTTAGGCCATGTTGGGGCATCTCTCCACTACATACCATGTCACATTTACTTATTATGATCTACCTATCCACAAGCCCTTCCATAATGATCAACTCCATCTTGAGGTATATGTCCATAAATACAAAATTAGATAAGTTTCAATAGATGATGGAGAAGGTCTTATTGTAATCACCTAAAATCGGGCTAATAGAACCCAAGGCCCTATTTGCCTTTAATTCGACATATAACCTTGATTATGTTAATTTGATCCCCGATCATTAACATAAGTCCTAAAAATTCACTAAAATCCTAAATCAAGCATTTATCACTAAGGTTTCAAGCTAAATCAAGACAATTAACTATAGGCCTATTTAATTAATTCAACCCCACCAAATGCATGGCTAGAGTTATCAATTAAAAGAAATTCATAAATACCTCTTAAATCAAAGAAACACAACAAACACACCCTAATGATTAAGAGGCTCTCACATGGATCAAGGATCAGGCCAAGATGCATCTCAACCACTCATCATGGATGCATCTCAACCGTTCAATCCATTCAATCTTCTATAAAAGAGAATTTTCAAAGCTTATTTCTTCTTCCACATGCTTGAATTTTTGAGGCTTCATAATCCTTGATTATTGAACTCTCATGCTCGGGAATTTGCCTACTAATGCCTTAATTTTCTAGTTGTTTCCATGTTTTTCATGCTTAGATTCATGCTTTATTTAATTAGAGAACACTTCAATTTAGCTTAAAATGGAAAGAATGTACTCTTGAATCTCTCATTTTAGTGTAGATTTTCATTGTTTAAGGGTCCAATCTGAGAGTAATTAACCTCTTATTTCATACTCACACTAACTAGAGAGCAATAGGATGCTTTTGCTTGTTACTTTCTTCAATTACATGCTTATTTTCTCTAACAAGTGATGTTATTATCCTATTGAAGTGTTGTGTTGCAAGCCACAAACTCACACACACATTTTTGGCACCCACCATGGGGCTGAGCCCTAGATTTCCTAAATTTTCAGTATTTTAAACTAACTTTCTCCGTGTCTTTTTTGCTAGAGGATCGCATGTAGGAAGAACATTTGCATACCGTATTTCCTGGATCGCATCCCAGATTCTAGGATCGCATCTAGGAACAAGGTCACATTTGGTTAAATTCAGGATCACATTTGACAATCTGGGTCGCATTTGGGAAATGGGGTTGTTTCTGGTAAATAGGATTGCATGTGGGAAAATCTAGGATTGCATCTGGGGGAATTAATTGCATTATTGGGTTTTCTGATTCCTAACAAGTTTATTTGTTGATTTCTCTAGTTTTTGGCAGCCTAACTATAGTTTGTAGGTTAAAATACATAGACCCAAATGCTAACCATTATTTTGATTTTCTTTAAGAGGATAAAATGAACCTAATGCATTTGTTTTTGAGCACTTAAGTAAAATTTAATTTCACCTTGTAAACCAATCAGAGGATTATGCTCTTTTCCCCTTGAGGGAAAATCAAAAACTCAAAAGTTGGTTTACACCTTGGAGTTAAATTGCGGAATGAATGCTAAAAAATTTATTTTCAATTTTCCTTAAAGCATTATCTTTGGATTTTGGGATTTCTAACAAACTAACATGCTAATGGGTGAATTTGGTGTTTGTATGTGATTTTGAAAAGCTTAATAGTGGTTTGTAGGAAGTTTGCCCAAGACAAAACCAAAAGACTACTAATGCTTATCATGCAGGTTGCCTCTAAAGAAAATTCAAAACAAAAACTTCATGCTTGATTTTTCTAGGAATCTTAAAACAATTTGAGATCAAGTTACGAATCAACTAGAGGATTATACTCTTTTCCCCTTGAGGGAAAACTAGAAACTCAAACATTGGTTTGTTATTTGGCATCAAATTGGAGTAATTAAATCTTAAATATGCATGATGTGTTTGGGATTTGTGGTATAAGTTAGGATATTATGCTCTTCTCCTTTATGGAGAACCAGAAATCCAGAGCTTACTATCATTTATCCTTTTACTTTATTGCAAACCTTTAGAGGGAGTGCCGGTTGAGGAAAAAATCTCTCAAGAATGACCCAACTAGGAACAAGTCTTACGCCGACTCTTCCACCCCACTATAAAATTTGACACTTCCTTGAGGCTAAAGCCTTGAAAGACATGATCTATCTTGTCTTGGGAGATTGATGATCAATCCCAATGACAGACTTGGATTTTGTGTAGAGCAGAGCCACTTAAATCTTGCTTGAGAGACTACACACTTTCAAGTTCCTATAGGTTTAATAGCCTCAATCCTTCTTGTGGGACTATGGGAGATGATTGTGAGCAGATGCCTTCATTAAAATCTCTATGTTAGATGCCACCTAGATCACCCTAAAAGGTTGTTATCACTTGTGTGAGGAAAATAGTAATTGCCCCAAGACATTCACCATATCGAGCCCCCATTGACATTACTACTCAGATAATATGGGCTCCAATATCCATTGTGTGTTATTGGACTGCCATATTTTGAGGAGTCTTTGGGTGTGTTCCTAAGTCAGTGAACAAGTGGTTTCAATCTCCACCTAGTATAAGGTAGGATAGGTGTGTCTGATTAAAATGATTGCTTGGCTTGTCTTAAATAAAAATTCAGATAATCATCCCCCAAATGAACAATCACAGAGAATTTCAAAGAATTTACAAACACCTGACAGCCACTAGAATCTAACAGACATGACCCATTTTCTGAGAAACACCGAAACTACAAATTTCATATCATAAGATTGCATCTGGTATTCGTGAGTCACATCCCGCATCCCGGATCACATCTATTCAAACTTGGATCACATTCGATGGTCACACCATTTCCTGAGTCACATCTAGTGCACATTCCATTTCCTGAGTCGCATCTGGGGTTCCAAATTCTCTACCAATCACTGTATAGGATCACATCCAAGACAAAGAGCACTTATGTACCTTCCAGAAGCAAATTTTTTACATTTTCAGATACCCATTTGGCTCATATTAAGTTCCTGTTGTCAAAACATAGTCATCTGATAACCAGAGAGAGTCATCTTTGAAAGTGTCTTGTCACCTTGAATAGTCCCTATCTACATTATCCAATTGTGGAGTCAGTTTATCCAATCAGCTACAACCAAGTTCTTAGCTCATAAACAAGGCACTTTGACACCCTTTGACACTGAAACTTTTACATTATCAGACCCACTTGCACTTTGGTTCCCAACTCATAAACATGGCACTCTAACCCCATTTGACGTTGGATCTATAAAACAACATTTCAAACCCACTCTTGCATCCTTGGATCCACAATTAGACATTACAAACAATCAGACCCACTTTTGAACACAAGACATTCATTGGTTCCTCAATCCAGCTTTCATGGTTGTTACAAGGCACAAAGCTTACCATTTTGGAAGAAACTTGTTTGTAGATGAAGTACAATTACACACCTTTGAAATAGGAGAGACCTAAAGAATCAATCCCCTATTTGGTACTACACCAAGCACTACTCATACGGCGACACCTAAACAAACAAACATGAGCAACCAAGATGATTACTGATGGGATGAAAGATATCATGACCAAGATAACCAAGAAGT
This sequence comes from Chamaecyparis obtusa, assembly GCA_027943335.1. Taxonomy (NCBI): domain Eukaryota; kingdom Viridiplantae; phylum Streptophyta; class Pinopsida; order Cupressales; family Cupressaceae; genus Chamaecyparis; species Chamaecyparis obtusa. Next base: position 788,869 of record BSBK01002447.1, on the reverse strand, counting down.
GTTAGAATAATTGAGAGGGGGGCAGAATCAGTTATCCAGTGTCCCAAAAAAAAAAGTATAATCCAAAACAAATTCTTCAACTTCTACTACTCGGTAAAGATAAAATACTTTCACTGTCTGTGCTTTTACCGATTATCAGTCAAAAACTTATAGTAGTTACCGATCAAATCTAACATGTAATATGAAAAGTATGATAACAAACAAATATCACAATCAACACATAACACAAGAGATTTAACATGGAAAACTTGTGAAGGAAAAAACCACCTAGGACTGGCAACCCAAAATGTTCACTCTTCTAAAGTGAGGTTGGTGAAGACCCAACCCTATTAAAGGTTACAAACACACTGTTAGCTGTGACCTTATTAGAGGATTCTAGACTAGAAGTTATCATCCAACCAGCAGTCACTCTGGGGTTGACAGGGTAACAATGTTCACTCTATGAATGAAACATCAAAAGACTTTCTCATTCCACTCGATTAAGAGATTTGACTATGTACAATGGTTAAATATGTAACAGTAGATGATCTTCCTTGAAACAACTTCAATTGCAGTTTAAAGATCAATGTTCAACTCATTCAAATCTTTCTGATCAATATGTCACTTCAGATTCAATACAATATCAACTTACTGTCTGTCGGTAATTACTCTCTGTAGCTTGGTAATTTTTCTTCAGTTCAGTTCTCACTAACTAGTATGATCTGAATGCATGAAAACTTGTTCATATGATAATTCTATAGTATATTCTTCTTCCAGCGTTCTTCAACAATGAAACCAATGTCTCTTATATAGACGAGTAAATCATTTTCTTTTTGTCCATCAGATTTTGCCACTTAATCTCATTCATTGATTTTTCCACTTTAACCTTCTTCGGCTCATGTGTCAGTAACACGTTTCAATTTGCTCTATTAGATCTTCCTTGAATTATGTTAGCCATGAATCTTCATAACAAACCTTATCTGTTGCCTCGATTTCATACACTTTCCAGCTCATCAATTTATTGGCTAAACTAATCATTTAATTTCTTTCTGTTCTGCTCTATTAACCAAGCTTGGTTAACACTGTGCTCAGTATACACTACACTCTGTTGGTGTATACTGGAATGCTTCATTTACCGAAAACACTGCTTTGTGTCTTTCAGCTCTATTCTTCATCATAGATGAATGCAACATAATAAAGTCATTATTATCAAGTCATAGACTCATCAACAAGTTACTCAGTATATTCCTTATCCTCATCTAATCTATACATCTTCCTCATGTAGATATTTATGTTCTTCATCTCTTTCACATTTCTTCAGATGTATCGGTATAGTAACTTACAAGATAAGTACTGTCAAGCTAGTTGACATCAATGACAATATAATACTGATTTAATCATCTTGCATATCTAATCAGCAACTCCTCAGTGATCTTTAATCATAGATTCTTCATTCAGGTTCTAAATCAGTTGTAGTTCATCAATCTATCCCTTTGGCATTGATGTCAACTCAAGTAATATGAAGTGTACCATACACATACCAAACATGTATTCTACAACTCTATGAACAAATGTTGTACAAGCTTAATATGTTTAATCACTACGTTACTACATAGCATTATAAAATATAGCTTTGTCATTTTGTAGATATGATCTTTTCAACTCTCAGGTTCCTATTTTTGTTCTCTGTAACTGATCTTCAATGTTTTGTTTCTTTCAGATTATCTCTCTCTTAGATAGTTCTCATCGGTGCATGTTTAACTTTTCTTTCATATTATTTATCTCTCTCTTTGACAACAATGCCAAAGAAATAAATAAATAATCAGCTCTATAGTAGCTAAGAAACTCTCTATTGTCTAATACAGTCTCTGTATCTTTGTATACTGATATACCAATTTGTTTCAGTTCTTCAAACTTAATCACAACCTTGAACATTATCCAAAGTGTGAACTATGCTGCATCAACATGTGTGATCTTCTGATAAGTTTAAGCTGATGCAACATCCAGATCACATTAGTGACCAATAGATAGGGGACGGAGCCCAAGTCTAGTCCTCAAGTATTCAAATGTGTCCTTAGGTAGAGGCTTTGTAAAAATATCTGCAAGCTACTCTTTAGATGTAACAAATTCTAACTTCACCTGCTTCTCTTGCACTTGTTCTCTTAAGTAATGATACTTAATTGATATATGCCCTGTCTTAGAGTGCATCACTGGATTCTTTAAAATATTAATAGCACTCGTGTTGTCACAATATATAATCACCAAGTCAGTGATTACCTCATTCATTCCTTCCAACACTTGCTTGATATATGAAATGTTTGAGCAATTAGTAGTAGTAGCAACATACTCTGCTTCAGCTGTAGACTGAGAAATACAAGCCTATTTTTTACTTGTCTAGGTTACAAGTCTTTCAACAAAGAAGAATGCTCCTTCGATAGTGCTTTTTTTGTCATCCATATTTCCAGCCCAATCAGCATTGATATAGACCTTCAGCTCAAACTTACCTTCCTTAGGATACCATAATATATAATCCTCTATCTTTTTCAGATATCTTAAGATTCTTTTAGTAGCAATCATGTGTGATTCTCTAGGGCTAGCAGAAAATCTAGCAACTATTCCCATAGCATGTGTTATATCTGGTCTACTGTGAACTACATACATTAGCTTACCAATCATGGATCGGTAAAGTGTCTGGTTTACCTCTGTAGTTTCATCTTCCTTTGTCAATTTACTTCTGGTAGTGATGCAGGAGCATCTTGGGTGTAAGAGTGATCTTGCATCACCCAAAAATATTTTTGTTTGCTTTTCAATAAAGGCTATCTTGTGCAGAGCTGCTATTTATGGAAACTTACTATTTTTAGTAAGTTGGTCATATGATCTCAGAATGTTTTGATTTCACAGTTGGAGGTTCATCCTAGTCATTTCAGCCTACCAGTTGAGTTTCATTGCCACATCATCAGTATTGGTGAAGTTATTGAAGTTTTTGGGTACAAAATCTTTCAAGTCAATTTTGAAGGACTTAAAGGCTCCAAATCACGATCGACCCCTGGTTGACTTGCGCTTGCACATGTCAGGCACTATAGATCTCATCATGGCGTTTCTGAAAAGTGGTTATAATAAAAAAATGGAGCTACGATTAGAAAGTTATGGCCTCCAGAAGTTGGGTTACCTAAAATCATATTTTGTATTTCTTTTGAGCCGACCCTATTGTAATAATTGTGAAAACTAAATAATTCTATGTATAGTCAGCCTTAAGGGCTAAATTTCTGGAACCTTCTCGAGTGGTGGAAATTATCTATATAAAGAAGCCTTGTAGTGTTGTCTAGGCAGTTCTGGATAGTAGATTTGGGTATTGATTTGAGGCTTTGTCCTATAGAATATTGTAAGGGAATGCCCATGTGGCTTTGCATATTGTAATTCTGAAAGTTTGTAATTCCACATTTGTGGAGATAATAAGAAGCCAATTTTCTATTCTTGCATATTGTTGTTGTTTCTCTATTTTTGTTATGTATTTGTGGTAGTAAGGGAAGCACCCTTCATCAAGTGGTATTAGAGCCAAGTTTTCCTAAGTGTGTAAATAGATCACCAATTATGAGGTAGTTTGCACCAAGACCATGGGTTAGGGTTTCTGTGTAAACAAATTGCCGACTCTGAGGCAGTTTGCACTAGGACTGTGGTTAGGATTTTAGTGAGAAGCATGAAAATACCTCCACGAAGGGAACATGGTGGAAGAGCTGGTGTTGTAACACCTGAGGTTAGAGCACTCCAGAGACAAGTGTGAGCATTACAAGAAGAGATTCATAGAGGAATGAATCCTAATGTCAGAGATGAAAGCAAGGATGAAGCCGAAGAAGGAAATGATGATCAAGAAGAAGAAGCTGAAGTTTTGAATCAAGAGGAAGAAAGGCTTTTTCAGGCCATTTCCAAGATCGGGAAAAGACCTAAGATAGAGGTTCCTACATTTTCAGAGAATCTTAACCCAGAAAAATTGATCGACTAGATCAATGAATGTGAGGAATAGTTTGAGTATGAAGATATTGAGGATCATGATAGGGTCAAATTTGTGAAGGCCAGACTGAAAGGTCATGCAAAGATCTGGTGGCAAGAGATTCAATTGGAGAGAAATAGAAGAGGGAAAGATAAAATCATAAGATGGGATTGAATGGTGGATAAATTGAAGTGGCAGTTCATCCCTGTTGATTATGAGCTTGACCTATTGAAGAAAATGCAAAGTTTGAAGCAAGCAGGACGATCTATTTCAGAGTATACAGAGGAGTTATATCGAATCCTCATCAGAACAGGCCATGCGGAAGCTGATAAGGAGAAAGTTGCCCATTACCTTAATGGGTTGAGGCCAAGCATTTAGGAAGAGCTGAATCTGGTTCAAATGAACAGTATTGAAGAGGCATACTAGTTTTCCCTAAAAGTAGAGGAAAATCTAAACAAGTTTGAGAGTAGACAAAATGGAAGAGGTCATGGTGGACAATCTGGTGGACGATCATATGGAGGCCGAAATGAAGATCTGAAAAAGAAGGATGAGGCTAGTAGCAGTCAAAATCAGAGAAGAAACAATTCCAATCATTTCCAAGATCATAACAATAGAGATCAAAGAGGAAGAGGAAGAGGACACGGTTCAGGAAGAGGAGGCTTCCGTGGAACATGTTTTCATTGTGGAGAAGAAGGTCATAGGGCATTTGAATGTCCTCAATGCGAAGGAAGGACAGATAGGAGGAATGAAGGCCAAGCCAGAGTTGCACATGTAGATGAAGATGTCAGATCATCAAATTCTAAAGATACTGAAAGAGGAGAAATGTTGATTAACAAAAGATTCCTACTAAGTGGTGAGAATGAACCTGAACAAAGGAGGAGTCTGTTTTGCACTAGATGCAAGTGTGAGGGTAAATGTTGTGATGTGATTATTGATAGTGGAAGCACTGAAAATTTTGTGTTAGAATAGATGGTGACAAAGTTGAAGCTCAAGAGATAGAAACACCCACATCCATATCAAATTGCCTAGTTGCAGGATGACCATAAGGTCATGGTCAGTGAACAGTGCCTAGTAAAGTTCAAGATTGGTGGGTACCATGATGAGGTACTATGTGATATCATACCTATCGATGCATGTCACATGTTGTTGGCTAGGCCGTGATAGTTTGATAGATGTGTTGTACACAATGGTCGTGTGAATACCTATTCCCTGACAAAGGATGGAGTGCGACATAAGCTAAAGCCATTGAAGGAGACCGAAGAAAAGGTATGTGGTAATGCAAGAATAACTTTTGTTGATGGAAGAAAATTCCTAGATGGTATGAGGCATGAGCATGTGTGTTTTGCTTTAATTCCAAAAGCTAGTAAAGAGGAAGTAGAGGATGTACTTATAGAGGTTACAAATTTGTTGAAAGAGTTTTGGGATATTGTATCTGATAATGTAGCTGATGGATTACCACCAGTAAGGAAGATCAGTCATCAGATGGGTTTGATTCCAGGAGCCAGTTTGCCAAACAAGGCAGCACATAGAATGACACCAGCAGAAAGTGAAGAGTTGAATAGACAAGTACATGAGTTGTTACAGAAGGGATTGATTTAGGAGAGCCTGAGTCCGTGTGCTATACTAGCAATATTAGCACCAAAGAAGAATGGAGAATGGAGGATGTGTACAGATTCTAGAGCAATAAACAAGATCACAATCAAGTACCGATTTCCATTGCCACGAATGGATGATATTATAGACTATTTGAGTGGGGCTGTGTATTTCTCAAAGATAGATCTAAAGAGTGGATATCACCAAATTTGGATCAGAGAAGGAGATGAATGGAAGAATATTTTCAAGACAAAGGAAGGACTATATGAGTGGTTAGTCATGCCTTTTGGGCTAACCAATGCACCGAGCACTTTCATGCAGCTCATGAACAAGGTTCTGAAAGAGTTTCTAGGTAAGTTTGTCATTGTTTACCTAGATGATATTTTGATCTTTAGTAAAATATTGGAAGAGCATATAATGCATATTCGTATGGTGTTTGAGAAGCTAAGAGAAGAGAAATTGTTGATAAATTTGAAGAAGTGCAATTTTGTGAAGAAAGAGTTAGTGTATTTGAGATTTGTAATTTTAGTAGAAGGTATAAAAATGGACCCAGAGAAAGTACAGACTATCCTTGAATGGCCTACTCCAAGGAGTGCTACTGAGGTAAGATCTTTTCATGGTTTGGCTAGCTTTTACAGAAAGTTTATCAGAAATTTTAGCAGTATTTGTGGACCCTTGACTGAAACAATGAGAGGGGATAGAAAAGAGTTCAAGTGGACTAATGGGGCAGATAAGAGTTTTAAACTGTTGAAACAAAAATTTACAGAACAACCTATTTTAGCACTTTCAGATTTTAATAAAGTGTTTCAAGTAGACTGTGATGCTAGTGGTACTGCAATAGGAGCTATTATGAGCCAAGAAGGTAAACCTATTACTTATTTCAGTCAGAAGTTAAATGATGCCAAGAGGAAATATTTTGTTTATGATCAAGAATTTTATGCTATAGTTTAGGCATTAAAGAAGTGGAGACATTATCTACTTCCTAAGGAGTTTGTTTTGTATATTGATCATCAAGCTTTGCAATATTTGAATAGTCAAGGAAAGTTGAATCAAAGGCATTTGAAATGGGTTGAGTTTTTGTAGAGTTATACATTTATTTTGAAACACAAAATTGGAAAGTCTAACAGGGTTGCAGATGCACTTAGCAGAAGGAAACTATTGCTGACAAAGATGCAGATTGAGGTGGTTGGGTTCAAGGAGCTCAAGGATTTGTATCCAGAGGATCCTGATTTTGGTGAAGCTTGGAAAGCTTGTAAAGAACCTGTTACTATAGATAAAATGAAGTGGCTGGATTTCATCATTCAGGATGATATTCTATTCAGAGGGAGTCAGTTGTGCATTCTAAGAAGTTCTATGAGGGAGAATCTCATCAAGGAGAAGCATAGCGGAGGATTAGCAGGACATTTTGGTCATGATAAAACCCTTGCTTTGGTTAGTGAGAATTATTATTGGCCATAGTTGTAGCAAGATGTCAAGAAGTTTGTACAGAGTTGCAGAGTATGTTAGATGGTGAAGGGAGTGAAGAAGAATACAGGGTTGTATCAGCCATTACCTATACTAGAGAAGCCTTGGGAGGATATCAGTATGGACTTTGTTCTTGGTTTACCAAGGACAATGCGGGGACATGATTCAATTTTTGTGGTAGTTGACAAATTTTCAAAGATGACACATTTTATTCCCTGCAAGAAGACTAATGATGTTGTTCATGTAGCAGAATTAATTTTCAGAGAAGTGGTGAGACTACATGGTTTGCCAAATAGTATAGTTTCAAATAGGGACACTAAGTTTGTTGGATATTTCTGGCGTAGATTGTGGAAGAAGTTGAAGACAGATTTGAAGTTTAGTTCATCACATCATCCACAGACTGATGGACAGACAGAGGTGGTGAATAGGAGTTTAGGAAATTTGCTGAGATGTTTAGCTGGAGATAAGCCAATGGGATGGGATTTGATTTTACCACAGGCAGAATTTGCATACAATAATTTTGTCAATAGGAGCACTGGTAAATCACCATTCCAGATTGTATATGGGAGTAGTCCAAGAAATGCATCTAAGTTGAGAAAGATAGATAAAGGAGAAATAAGTAGTGCTGAAGCTGAGGATTTTGCAGAACATTTGAAGAACATCCATGAGGAGGTTAGGAAGCACATTACCAAGATGAATGCGTAGTATAAGGCTAAGGAAGATGAGAAAAGGAGGCATAAGGAATTTTAGGTTGGAGATGAAGTCATGGTTCATTTGCGGAAGGAAAGATTTCTAGCTGGTACATATAACAAGTTGAAAATGAAGAAGTTTGGGCCATGTAAGATACTGAAGAAGCATGATTCAGGAAATGCATATGAGGTCAAGCTGCCTACTGAGCTGAATATTTCACCAGTATTTAATGTTTCAAATCTGACAGAGTATCATGAAGGAGGTGTTGAAGATGAGGTTACAACAGCACAGTGGAGCATTCCAGCAACCAGTTCAGATATCAAGGAGATTGAAGACATACTGGATAGTCATGTTGGTAGAAGCACAAGGAATAGGACATATGAAGAGTATTTGGTCAAATGGAAAGGATGATCTATTGAAGATTCATCATGGCTATCAAAGGAGGAGGTTAACCATCTTGGTTTTCCTCTACACACTTGAGTTGTGACAGGGTCACTTCTCAAATTACCCTGGGTGTCTGATGCAGGAGCATCCTGGGTGTAAGAGCGATCTTGCATCACCCAAAAATATTTATGTTTACTTTTCAATAAGGGCTATCTTATGCAGAGCTGCTATTTATGGAAACTTACTATTTTTAGCAAGTTGGTCATATGATCTCAGAATGTTTTGATTTCACAATTGGAGGTTCATCCTAGTCATTTTAGCCTACCAGTTGTGTTTCATTGCCACATCATCAGTATTGGTGAAGTTATTGAAGTTTTTGTGTATGAAATCTTTCAGGTCAATTTTGAAGGCCTTAGAGGCTCTGGATCACGATCGACCCCCAACTGACTAGCACTAGCTTGTGTTAGGCACTATAGATCTCGTCATGGCGTTTCCAAAAAGTGGTTATAATGGAAAAATGGAACTATGGTTAGAAAGTTATGGCCTCTGGAATTTGGGTTACCTAAAATCATATTTTGTATTTCTTTTGAGCCGACCCTATTGTAATAATTGTGAAAAATAAATAATTCTATGTATAGCCGGCCTTAAGGGCTAAATTTCTGGAACCTTCTCGGGCGGTGGAAATTGTCTATATAAAGAAGGCCTGTAGTGTTGTCTAGGCAGTTCTGGGTAGTAGATCTGGGTATTGATTCGAGGCTTTTTCCTATAGAATATTGTAAGGGAATGCCCATGTGGCTTTGCATATTGTAATTCTGAAAGTTTGTAATTCCACATTTGTGGAGATAATAAGAAGCCAATTTTCTATTCTTGCATATTGTTGTTGTTTCTCTGTTTCTGTTATGTATTTGTGGTATTAAGGGGAGCACCCTTCATCAAGTAGCCATCAATGTTCCCACAGGTTTAGCATATTCCATGCCAAATGTCTTCAAGACTTCCTTTATGTACTTAGATTGTGAGATAAATATTCCATCACTTTGCTAAATCACTTGTAGTCCTAGAAAGAATTTAATCTCTCCGAACATAGACATCTCAAACTCTTTTCTTATCTCATTAGAAAAATATTTACATACATGATCTTGACCTCCAAAAATAATATCATCAACAAATATCTCAGCAATAATAATAGTGTCATTAGTATCACCTTTCATGTACAAATTGTTGTTCTCACTAGTTCTTACAAATCCAATACTTAACAAGTATGCATCCTTTCATACCAGACTCTCGGTGCTTGCTTCAAACCATATAAAACCTTATGTAATCTACATACCATGTCTTTGTTGTCTAGATCAACGAATCCTTCAAGTTGTTCTATGTAGACTTCTTCTTCAAGTATACCATTTAGAAATGCTGACTTCACATCCATTTGATAAACTTTAAATTTCTTGTGTGTAGCATATGCAAGTAGCATCCTAACTCCTTCTAATCTAGCAACAAGTGCAAATGTCTAACCATAGTCAATGCCTTCTTCATGTGCATATCCCTTGCATACCAATCTAGCTTTATTTCTTGTCACTTCATTTTCATTCAGTTTGTTCCTGAATATCCACTTAGTACCGATAACATTTTTATCTTTAGGTCGGGGTACTAAGGACCAAGTTTTGTTCTTCTCTATTTTTTCTATTTCTTCTTTCATTGCATTAACCCATTCTTCATTCTCTAATGCAATTTTCACATTTTTTGGTTCAAATTCACAAACTAGACATGTACCTTATCTTGCTTTGCTTCTTGTTTGCATGCCAGCTTGTTTGTCTCCAGTAATTTGTGTCTCAATATGATGTCTTCTAACAAAACTAGCTAGTACTCAGTTTCTTCTTTCTTGTTCATCCTGTTTAGGTTCATGTGTTTGCTCAGTAGCTTCATCTTGTTCGTCGGGTTCCCTTTCTTATTCCTTGGGGTTATTTTTCTACTAACCGGTTATCACAGGTTGCGACTTTGGTAGATAATCAAGATGTTCAATGTAGGTGAATCTACCATAGTCTTCCAGTTCTTTTCTACTTTCTTCTGTGTTCTTGTCATCAAACTCATCAATGCGGACATTAGTACTTTCGATTATCTTATTTGTAACCTTATTCAGAAATTTGTATGCTTTACTCTTAGTAGAATATCCTAAGAATATTCTTTCATCACCTTTTGAATCAAATTTTCCATTTCTCTCATCTTTTAGAATAAAACATTTTCTCTCAAAAATCTTGAAATAACTTACAATAGGTTTGTTTCCAAACCATAGCTCATAGGGTGTATAGTTGGTGTTCTTTTTTTAGTTGTACTCGATTAAGCACATATACAACTGTGCTGACAACTTCCCTCCAATATGTCTAAGAAATATTCTTTTGTAGCATTAGTGTTCTTGAATAGTCAATTATTGACCTATTCCTTCTTTCAGTAATCCCATTCTACTAAGGTGTTCTCAGTGCAGAGACCTGTCTTGTGATACCATGCTCATTATAGAAATTAGTAAATTCATCAGAGATAAATTCACCTCCTCTATCAGATCTTAGGCATTTTAATTCTTTTCCAGTCTCTTTTTCTACCTTTGTCTTATACCACTTAAACATCTTAAATGCTTCAAATTTTTCTTTTAAGAACATAACGGCCATCAGTCTAGTATAGTCATCAACAAAAAGAATAAAGTATCTATCACCATAATAACTCTAAGTTCTCATAGGTCGGTATGAACCAACTCAAGTATCTTCTTTGTTGAGTAGTCTTTTCTTTTAAAACTAGACTTAGTCATCTTACCTTTCTGACATTCATGACACATAGCATGATCAGGTTTTGACAAGTTAGGCAACCCTCTAACTCTTTTCTTCTTACTAATCTTGATCATGTTATCAAAGTTCACATGGCATAACCTTTTATGCCACAACCATGCATCTTCATCCTTCATTAATAAACAAGAAGACTGGTCAATATCAAGATAAAAGAGATTACCTCTGCATTGTGTACCGATTCCGACAAGTCTTCCTCCATCATCATAGATTTTTACCTTTCTGCTCTCAAAACCAATTCAGTGGCTTGAATTGTTCAGCTATGCCACACTTAAAAAATTATACTTCAGTCCATCTACCCAATATGCATTTTCACATCTTATTCTATCATTAATCATTAGTGAACCTTTACCTCTTACCATACAGGGTGCATCATTTCCCATCCTTACAAATCCTCCATCGTATTCATCAAGTAGATCAAATTTCTCTATATCACTAGTCATATGATGTGTACAGCCACTATCTATGATCCATGTATCATTTCTCCTCACTTTAGAGATCAGTGTTATTTCTTCATGTTTCTCTTCTTCCTCTGAGTCATCTTTCATAGCAACAAATACTACTTCTACATCATCATCAGTATCAGATTCAAATTCTTTAGCTATGTAACATACCATTTTCCCTTTTTCATAGCTATTTTGGTTGTCTTTGTTTTTGTATCGGTAGCCTCTATTGACTCTTCTCCCATAGCTTCCTTCAAATCGGTCTTTGGATCTATCATCATCTTTCTTATTCGGACATCTAGTAGTGATGTGGCCAACTTCTTTACAATTAAAACATGCCAAAGGTAGCTTACCTCTATACCTTCCTTTACCTTTGGGTAATCTTCTGGCCATAAGATCTTCAAGCTCATCAAGTTCTTCATCAGTACCACTATCGCTATCATTATTCTTACTATTCCTGCTACTAGATTTACCAATCTTCAAAGAAGACATAAAAGTGAATTCACAGAAGGTGCAATAATATTGTCAAAGTTATTCAATTCAAAGGTTGTAAGCTTACCGATCAATGTGTCAAGAGTAAGCTTGGATGTAGCTCTTGTTTCATGAATTGCAGAGATCCTGATCACATAAACTGGCAGTAGAGTTCTAAGAACCTTGCTTATCACTATTTCATCCTTAATAATTCCATTTGATGCTCTAATAGCATGTACTACCTCTTTTAGTCTATTTGTGTATTGCACAATGTTCTCACCTTCTTTCATCTTCATACCATCAAAATGACCTCTTAGGCTTTCTGCTCTGGCTCTCTTAACATTCAAATCTCCACTGTATATTAGATTTAGTTTATCCCACATGGCTTTGGCAGTAGTACATCCCTTAATGTCTTCAAATTCAGCATTGGTATAGGCAGTAGCAAGTTCCACATAGTAATGTTGTGTTCATGTCTGTCTTTCAGTTGATCAAGTGTCAGGGGACCTAGTGTCAGTTCAATGTAGCCATTCTGCATCAGTTGTAGTGTTGAGTTCCCAATTCCAGATATGTGCAACTTCATCCGGCTTTGCCATACTGTGAAGTTCTCTTTATTCAACTTTGGCACTTCCCTCTTATACATCTTGAGATCTTTGTGCTGGAGTCCTTAAAACTCTATTCTAAGCAACCTAGAGCTCTAATACCAATTGTTAGAATAACTGAGAGGGGGGTGGGGAAATCAGTTATCTAGTGTCCCAAAACAAAATGTATAATTCAAAACAAATTCTTCAACTTCTGCTACTCGGTAAAGATAAAATAGTTTCACTATCTGTGCTTTTACCGATTATCAGTCTAAAACTTATAGTAGTTACCGATCAAATCTAACATGTAATATGCAAAGTATGATAACAAACAAATATCACAATCAACACATAATAAAAGAGATTTAACGTGGAAACCCTGTGAAGGGAAAAACCACCTGGGACCAGCAACCCAAAATTTTCACTCTTCTGAAGTGAGGTCGGTGAAGACCCAACCCTGTTAAAGGTTATAAACACACTGTTAGGTGTGACCTTGTTAGAGGATTTTAGACTAGAATTTATCATCCAACCAGCAGTCACTCTGGGGTTGACAGGATAACAATGTTCACTCTATGAATGAAACATCAAAAGACTTTCTCATTCCACTCGGTTAAGAGATTTGACTATGTACAATGGTTAAATATGTAACAGTAGATGATATGCCTTGAAACAACTTCAATTGCAGTTTACAGATCAATGTTCAGCTCATTCAAATCGTTTTGATCAATATGCCACTTCAGATTCAATACAATATCAACTTACTATCTGTCGGTAATTACTCTTTGTAGCTCAGTAATTGTTCTTCAGTTCAGTTCTCACTAACTAGTATGATCCAAATGCATGAAAACTTGTTCACGTGATAATTCTGCAGTATCTTCTTCTTCCATCATTCTTCAACAATGAAACTAATGTCTCTTATATAGATGAGTAAATCATTTTCTTTTTGTCCATCAAATTTTGCCGCTTAATCTCATTCATTGATTTTTTCACTTTAACCTTCTTCGGCTCATGTGTCAGTAACACATTTCAATCTGTTCCATTAGATCTTCCTTGAATTATGTGAGCTATCAATCTTCATAACAAACCTTATCTATTACCTCGATTTCATACACTTTCCAGCTCATCAATTTATCAGCTAAACTAATCATTTAATTCCTTTCTATTCTTCTTAGTTAACAAAGAAATGTGTCAGTGAACACAAGCTTAGTTAACACTATGCTCGGTATACACTACACTCTATCAGTGTATACTGGAATGCTTCATTTACCAACAACATTGCTTTGTGTCTTTCAACTCTATTCTTCATCATAGATGAATGCAACATAATAAAGTCATTATTATCAAGTCATAGACTCATCAACAAGTTACTCAGTGTATTCCTTATCCTCATCTAATCTATACATCTTCCTCATGTAGATATTTATGTTCTTCATCTCTTTCACCTTTCTTTAGATGCATCGATATAGTAACTTACAAGATAATTATTGTCAAGCTAGTTGACATCAATGACAATATAATACTGATTTAATCATCTTGCATATCTAATCAGCAACTCCTCAGTGATCTTTAATCACAAATTCTTCATTCAGGTTCTAAATCAGTTGTAGTTCATCAAGAAGAACATGTTAAATAGAAAGAAGAGATACAATACCATGAGACATATCAGGATGATGGTGACAATGATGACAAAGATCCCACTAAAAATGGGTACCAAAAGGCGATAAAAAACAAATAATTCAACAAGATCCTTGAAAGAACTTTGGATGAAAATAAAGAGAAATATTTTCTAGAACTCACCTCTCGAGGTGTGAAATTACCAAAGCATTATGATGTGAGTCAAATCAAGATAAAGGAAGACCTTAGTCCTATATCAATTCTAACAAGGCAACTAAATGCTTTACGAGCAGAAATCCAAGAACTCAAAAAAGAAAAGGACAAACCAAAACAATCATATTCCTTGGAACACACATGTCCTTTCCCTTTTGACAAGGGACTCAAAATGATTCCATTTCCTAAGAATGTCACAATACCAAAGTATGACAAATACATGGAAGATTCTGACCCTCAAGATCATGTGAGGGATTTTTGCACAACTAATATGGATTTCATACATGAACAAACGTATCTCATGAGGCTATTTCCATGAAGCCTAGGTGGACAAGCTATGGATTGGTTTTCCAAATTACCCATAGGAATCAAAACATTTGATGAACTAGTGCAAAAATTTGATCAACAATACTCCTACAATATCCAATACATAGTCACAATGTTGGATCTATGTAACACCAAATAGAAAATGGGAGAATCATTCTTGAGTTTCCTACAAATATGGAGAAAAATATTTGCATGATATGCTAGGAAGATACCTGAAAATGAAAAGATGGATATCTTCATTAAAAAATTGGTCCTAAAAATGAATTTCCCAATACAATTGTAAGGACCACCAATTTTCGACAAAATGATAGATAGTTCTATCAAAATTGAGGAAGTCCTAATCAAGAAGGGTGATATTACCATCAACAAGAAAAATAAAGACAAATACTATTCCTCCAAGTACAAGTACAAGTACAAGTACACAAACTAGAACAACAAGAATGTGGTTAATGATGGAGTTGTTGATACTCCTAATGTCAAACCTAAACCAGATGTTTTCAATCTTACAACAAGTCTTCAAACAAACAAGAATCTGAGTCCTAATGTGACACCAATGATAAACAATACTTATAATAAACCTCTTGCTCAAAGAGAACCTTGGGCACTGAGGCCCAAGAGAACATTTACACCATTGAGAGACACCTTGGAAGTGGTTCTAAAGTTACTTGTGGATAAAAAAATCATTACAATTCCTAATTCCAAACCTTGGGATCCAGAAGACAAACCCAAGTGGTGGAATGATAATGATTATTGCAAGTTCCATTTTAATAAAGGACACAAGACCAATAACTGCTTAACACTAAGACATGTTATTCAGGATCTCATTGAAGAAGGAAAATTCAAGGTAGATGGACATCACACAAACAATGATTGTAAAGCATTTCAAACACCATTACCTAACTATGAGAAAGGAGAATCTTCAAAAAGAAACAAAATCAACTACACTCATTCTGATAATGACAATGTAATCAATATGATGGAACCATGCGAACACTTTGTCAATATGATCACTCTAAGAGGAGTTAAAAACAAAGCTAAATCCTCTAATATTGTAACGTGAAGTCAAGAAAAAATCACTCTCAAAGGGGCTTCAACATCTAACGAACCAGCTACAACAACAATAACATCTAAACAAGCAGTGCTACCTCCAAAGTTCAATCTCGTGGAACAATTACAAAAGACACCCACTCAGATATCTATCCTAGAGTTGTTGAAAATCTCCCCTAGTCATAGGGAAGTTCTTGATCAAGCCCTACTTAGCACTAATGTACCGAAAGATCTGGATGTGGATAGATTCCAAGCTATGGTTGGTCACTTGAATTCCCCGCACTACTTAGCTTTTTTCTGAAGAAGATGATAAATCATTGAGCCAACCACATAACCAACCTTTGCACTTAGAAGTCCTTATTCATAAACACTGAGTCAAAGATTTCTTGATAGATGGAGGTGTTGGTTTGAACATTTGCACATACAACTTGATAAAACAATTGGGTTTCTCAGAACATGTAATTGATCCTAGAAGAAAGATAACTATCAAAGCTTATGATGAAGAAGAGAGATCATCCAAAGGATTAGTTGTTTTACCTATTAGAGTGGGACCAGTGGAGCAAGATGTCCTATGTCAAGTTCTTGATCTCCCCCTTGCTTACAACATTCTTCTTGGATGACTATGGATACACTCAATGCAAGTTGTACCTTCAACTTACCATCAATGTCTGAAATTTCCTCATAATGGAGTGGAGGTCACTATTCCAGCAGATACTACATACTCTTGCAATCATCTCAAACAAGTAGAAATCATGGTTCCTCATAACAAAGAAATCTCTCATAAGGAAGAAACATCCAAAGAAATGGTTTTGAAAAAATTTGCTAAAAAGATCAACATCCAAGAGACAAGCATGGGTCAATACAAGATGGATCCCGCAGTGTCTTTAACATATCTTCACATGTCTCCTAGGACACAAGGAATGCCTTCATCAATAGTTATACCATCCAATGGTAGTGATCTAACTATACATGAAGGAACTGGAATGGTGAAAGAAAAAATATCCCTTGAAGATAAAAATGAAGAAAAGGCTATTTTTCAATGGCTTTATAAAGAACCTGAAGAAGATGGGAACGTTAAACATGTTAAGATATCTCCCAGAAAATATGGGAAAGGATATGAACTTATGAAACAAATGGGTTACAAAGGAAAAGGACCATTGGGAACACACAACAAAGGACTAGTATAACCTCTACACATGGACTTTAGAAATCCCAAAGACAAGACTGGATTAGGCTTCAGAGAAGCTAGATTTCATCCCACAATAGGAAGTGGTTCTATATTTGATAGATCAGGAGACTCAGCTGATGAAGAAGAAATAATAAGACAACCTATCACTTATGAAAGGTTGTTTCTATTACAAGGAGATCCACTATCAGAAATTGGTACCAATGTTGAACAAGAACCAGAAGAAGAACAAACTAGAGAATCTAACACAGAACAAGAACAACAAAGTCTTATTGATGACACACCTCATTTTGATGAGGAGCCTCCACCAAAACCATTGCAAGAAGAAGAGAACCATGCTAATGAAGAAGATGAATTACCCATGACTATTTCCCACTTCTTGGGGGTTTCAGATTATAGTCAAGTAGACTCACATGAATATGAATGGGATGTCCTTTTTGATGCCACCATTGACATAGAGATAGATGTGATACACAAATTTTCTCCTAGAGTCTTGATTGAAGAAGGAGAAAGTTCTGATGTTAGATCACTAGAGTTAGATCTGAATAACATTAACATGAACTCTAATAATAATGAACATGACTCTAATAATCCTAACATCTATTTAGAAGCAAACGTAATAGATGATATCTTGCAAGTTACGAATGGTGATAACAACACGGTGTTGTCTCTTGAACCTACTGAATCTTTTTCCTTGAAATACCCTGACTTGATAGATTGGGATGAACCTACAAATACAAGCTTTCTATCCTTTGACAATGACTATTCCATATCCTATTATATCAATGCTTGTGAACCATTCCTTTCTTCCACCAGTGCAAAGAGTGAAACTATGACTGAAGAGGATATCAAGTTTCTCAGTCTCAAAAAGAAAAACAAAAAGAACAAGAGATCTGATGGTGAAAACCACTTAGTGGTAGTATCAGATCCTAAAAGAGAAAAAGAAAAATATGTATCCGATGGTGAAAACCTCTTTGAGGTGCCAAAGGATGGAATTCTTGATATCCTCCTAGATCACTTTCAAGAAAGATCATCAGTTTTGATTGAACCCACACAACCCATTAATTTGGGAATAGCAGAAGCTCCTCATATGATCTACATTGCTTAGTCATTGACAAAAGATGAAAAGATCCAATTCACTGATTTCTTCAAAGAAAAGAAGATCAACTTTTCTTGGTCTTATTCATATATGTCAGGATTGGACACAGACTTAATCATGCATCATTTGTCTATTTCACCAGATGTAAAACCATTAAAGAAAAAACTTAGAAAAATGAATCCACATGTGGCATTGCTAGTGAAATCAGAATTGGAAAACTATTGAAAGTTGGATTCATTAGGGTTATTGATTATGCGGAGTGCATATCAAACATAGTTCCTTTTTCTAAGGTGGATAAGTCCATAAGAGTTTGCATAGACTTTAGGAACCTCAACAAGGCTTGTCCAAAAGATGGCTTTCCACTTCCAAACATAGACATGATTGTGGACTTAACAATAGGTTGAGATGTACTCCCTAATGGATGGAATTTTAGGATATAATCAGATCAAAATTGCTCCTGAAGACCAAGAGAAAACAACATTCACATGCACATGGGGAACCTACTATTGGAATCTAATGCCATTTGGTTTAAAAAATGCAAGTTCCACTTACCAAAGAGAAATGACCACAATATTCCATGACATGATGTATAAGAACATAGAAGACTATGTTGATGACACCTTGGAAAAATCAAATATAAGGACTACACACATAAAAGACTTAAGGAAGATCTTTGACAGAATGGAATAGTTTCAATTAAGACTTAATCCTAAGAAGTGTGCATCTAGCATGTCATCTGGAAAACTGTTAGGATTCATAGTTTCAGCAAAGGGAATTGAAGTGGATCCAACAAAAGTAAAGGCTATTATAGAGATGCAACCACCAAGGAATAGTAGTCAAATGAGAACACTACAAGGCAATCTACAATCCATATGAAGGTTCATATCTCATTTGGGGGACAAAGCACAACCTTTCACAAAGTTGATGCGGAAAGGAACCACATTCACTTGGGATGAGCAATGTGAAGAGAATTTTACCCAAGTCAAGAAGTATTTGATGAATCCTCCTATTCTAATGGCACCATTTTATGGAAAACCTCTATTACTCTACATATCAGCTACAAATACATCATTAGGGGTCTTACTTGTACAAGAAGATGAAGCAAAGAAATAAAGAGCCATTTATTACATCAGTAGAACCTTAGTCACATTTGAGCTAAACTATTCAATGATTGAGAAGGCATGCTTAGCAATGGTGTTCACATCTCAAAAGCTTAGACACTACATGTTAGCACACAAGGTGAAGTTGGTAGCTAAAATTGATCCACTGAAGTACTTGTTGAATAAAGCAATGCTAACAAGAAGGCTAGCTAAGTGGGTCCTAATCCTAAGTGAATTTGATATTGAATATGTGGACAAAAAATCCATTAAAGGACAAGTGATTGCTGATCAACATGCAGAGACACCACTAATTGATGAAAAGCCTTTACTTGTGGAGTTTCCAAATGAATCTATCATGTACTTAACAGAACATCCATGTAAAATGTACTTTGATGGTTCCTTCATACAACAAGGATCAAGAGCTGGATGCTTATTCATCACACCACAAGGATATAATATTCCCAAGGCATACAAAATGATTTTTCCATGCACAAATGATATAGAAAAGTATGAAGCTCTTGTGAATGGACTCAAGCTTGCAATAGAATGGAAAATCATTGAATTACACATCTATGGAGATTCACAACTCACTATCAATCAAGTCAATGGTGACTATCAGACTAAGGATGAAAAACTAATGCCCTACAAAACAATGGTGGATGACTTTAAAAAGTACTTCATCTTCATTACATTTCAGCAAATTCCAAGATCAAAGAATAGAGTAGTTGATGTGATGGCTACCTTAGCATCCATGTTACAATTGGAGGAGCACCAATTTCGCTACAACTTCCTAGTGGAAGAAGTCCCTTTCCTAGCTTATGACTCACCTGAATGCCAAATTGTTTGTTAGCTAGAAACCCAAGTGTTATCTAGATATGCCCATATCTATTCCTATCTTAAAGACCAAATAATTCCTGAAGGCTATTCTAGAAATAAAAATAGAAACCTGATAAGAGAAGCATCACATTACATAATCATCGCTAATGACTTGCTTAGATGTAGTCTAGATGGAACACTTCTTAGGTGTTTAGAACATGAAGAGTCTAATCATGTATTAAAATAAGTTCATCAACATGTGTGTGGGTCACACTCGAATAGTTTTTCATTAGCTAAGAAACTTTTAAGGGTTGGGTATTATTGGCCCACTATGGAGAAAGATGCTATCCACTTTGCAAAAACCTATAAGAAATGCCAGATCGATGGTAATCTGATACATGCTCCAACTAGAGATTTGATTCCCTTCATAACACATTGGCCATTTCAATAGTGGGCCTTTGATTTGGTTGGTCAGATTTACCCTAATTCATCTAATGGACATAAATACATCATCACTGCAACTGAGTATTTCACAAAATGGGTGGAGGTTGTCCCACTGTCCAATGCAACAGGAAAACAAATCTCAATGTTCATATTCAATTACATCATTTGTCATTATGGCATACCCTCATCGATTGTGACTAATAATGGGGGCCAATTCAAGAACAAAGACATAGATGATTTGTGTCTTCAATTTAAGATCACTCAGCACTTTTCCTCAATCTATTACCCTCAAGGTAATGAACAGGCTGAAGCATTAAACAAAAACATTCTGAAAATCTTGCATAGGACAGTAAACAAATCATGAAGGGATTGGCATTTGCAAATCAATCTAGAATTGTGGGCTTACATAACAAGCATTAGAACACCAACTGGTGCAACTCCTTTCACACTAGTCTATGTATCAGAAGTAGTCTTACCAGTTGAAGTAGAGATTCCATCACTGAGGGTATCACTGAAACATCTAGTCACTAATGAGGACTATAGAATCTCTAGACTGCAAAAACTTGAATTGCTAGATGAGCATAGAAAATAGGTTTTTTATCATCTCAAAGCTTACCAGAAGAGAATGTCAAGAGGATACAACAAGAAAGTAAAACCAAGAAGTTTTCAGATAGGAGATCTAGTCCTAAGATAAAATCCTAAGAATCAACAGAATCGAGAACAAAAAGGAAAATTTGAATCCAACTAGTTGGGTCCCTTTGTCATTACAACAACATTTGGATCTAGAGCCTACCAATTGGCTATGCCTAAAGAAGATGTTTTACTAGATCCAATCAATACTCTACATCTGAAAAGGTTTTATGCTTGACATTCTGGAGGTAGTTCTTGTATAGTGAAAAGAGTTCTGAAAAAAGTTCAAAAACAGCAAATATGGATGCTGAAAAAAAAAAAAAATACAATGGAAAAAGTCCTAAAAAATTACCATCTCAGTGAAAACCTACTAAATAGGCAACTTGGTGAGTCCAAAAAACCAATCAGAAAAGAGAAAAATACAAAAAATCAAAAATAAAAAAGAACAAAAGAACAAAAAAATTGGAAAAGAGAAAAAGGTGGCCAAGTGG
Organism: Chamaecyparis obtusa; assembly: GCA_027943335.1. Lineage (NCBI taxonomy): Eukaryota > Viridiplantae > Streptophyta > Pinopsida > Cupressales > Cupressaceae > Chamaecyparis > Chamaecyparis obtusa. The sequence continues at coordinate 767,484 of BSBK01002447.1, read as the reverse complement.
TGAAAACCTGGTAAACAGGTGCTACTTGTAATCAACGTTCTATCTATCAAGACAATGCTTGCACCTTTGGCCTATGTAAATATCAGTTTGTATATATCCTTCAGTCACTTTCATGACACGCCAAATCCTAAGAGAACTTTCAAAAAATTGTGCCTTCCTAAGACTGGAATCTATCCACATTAGGGTCCTAGGTAAACTGTTTATCCCTAGGGGTAATTTGATCACAATCACATTGGTTGATAGGATTATGAGTTTGCAATTGACAATAAACTACAAACAATGATATTTTTCAATACCACCCTCGTCCGCAATTGACAATAAACTATGAAAAATGGTGTTTTTAAACACCAACTAGCTAGATCTAAAATGTGTTTCTCAACACAACGTCATGATGGAAGAATGTTTCTAAACACTAAAATAGGTGAGACACTTATGGATGAAGAATGAATCTTTGATTGATAATAGTTTTTTATGTGTGTGTTTGCAAGATTAATCAAAAGTGTTTCTAAACACTATAATCACAACTGTCTATTTTTATTATGCAAATACAATGATCATGCTAAAGGACAATGAACTTTTCTTATTATCAATTTTTCATTGTTATGTTTCCTTGAGTAACTTGATGATGTCTACAGACTAAGAGGAACAAGGATTGGGGGCATAATATTTTCTTTGTTTTCTATTTGTGGTAATAAATCTGATGATCTAAGGTGATCATGGGGAATGGGTGTCTACTATAAGTGCCTCCATCACGATTGGAATGCCATGTATACCTCAACGTGTTTCCTATGAAAACCTTAGTGAGGTTGGATCTATTTCCTTGCCTGTTTAAAAACTAAAAAAGATAAATTGTTCCTTAGTAAGGTGCATGGTAAATCGGATTATACCCTAGGATATGAATACAAAATGAAAGGTCATTGCGGGTATACATTTACACATTTTGCACTAGAAAAGAAATGGTTTATATCAAATAGGAAGTAACTGACAAAACATTTTGGTTGGGTTCTTTAATGTTTTGGTTGTCTTCCAACATGGCGAATAAAAAGGATGTATTCATATTTTTAGGATTGCTCAATCTATCAGTGAAAATTGTACTATCCAAATAAGGTCCCGCTAACAAAGACTCTATGATGAAAAACAACCCACTTTGAATAAATAGTGATTGTCCTAGGTGTCTTAGTCTAGGTTCATTTCATTGGTTAATTGCATTTAGGTTCATTTTAGTTACATATCATATTAATTTTCATTAAGGTTCATTTAGATGCATTTCATTGTCTTTAGTTGCATTGAAATTCATTGTAATTTGCATTCATTTTAATTTAGTTGCATACATTTTAAATCTTGCATAAGCATGAAAGTGTGGATTCAACTATCTGAGGCATTGATATAAATTGAAAAATCTATCTAAAGGTATTTTGATATGAGCTGAGAATTCTAAAGCATTAACCATTAACCATTTGACCTGTGTGACCAAGTACATCATGGAATCATAAAACAATTGAAACTAAAATGATTGAGTATAAATCACTGATATCCATTTGCATTCATAATCCATTTCATGTCATAAAACCATTTTCATAATGCATCCATATTCACTCATACATAAATAAAAGTGAGATGTCCATACATCTCATCACAATACATCTCATGCATCTGTACATTCATAAAAACTTTGAAAATAACAAAAACATGAGCATATATCAATGAAATATATTATGACATCATTTTATCATCACCTAATCTAATCTTGACCAAGTATGATCATCACATCAATATCCAAAGCATAAAACAAACACCAAATATATCACATGTGCAAAAAATAAAACCATCAGAGATCAGATATCAGAGATAGCAAACATGATGAATCAGATAAAGGCATCCTTGATAGAATCAGCATGAGCATCAATATATCATCAGAAATGTCCATAAACAAGAGTATCAAGAATGTCCATCAAAAAGCATCAGTAAATCAAAATATCGATATATCACAGCATGGATGCAACGATGAGATAATGTATTAGTATAGAGTCCAGAAGACATGAAAGTATATTGATAAAAAATGGTACAAGTACAAGATATCCAATCAAATACAATATGTCCAATGATACAAAATATGCATGAACATCAAAAGAGGTCTACACCTCAGTGGCCCCCTCATCCTCTACTGGAGGATCGAGAGGGGATGCATCTACTCTACTAGGTGGTGGTGGGGGAGGCATCGCACCCTCAGACTGCTGAGCAATAACTAAATATAAAGGAGCCCTCTGGGAGGTAGGAACCATAGCACAATACAAGGTGAAATAATATGTGGCCCTCTATCCATGGTGGGTGGAAGTGTGCACATATCTATCTCTCTCGTCTCTCAGCTATGCAAGCTATGCATCCCTACGTGCCCTCAGCTATGCTAACTGGGCATATCTATCCACTCTCAGTTGGGTGATCTAGGTATCTCTCTCTAATCTAACCTGAGCCAGCTGCGCATCTCTCTCTGTTAACTGGGCTTTGAGGGTGGCCATCTCCAATCTCAAGGTAGCTTGCTCACGCTCACACTAAGATAACCTATCTCCATCACCACCTACAGGAGGATCCTATGGTGCCTACTGCTACTGCTGATCCTGACCTCCTTCTGTTGCTCTTTGGGCATTCTCATCCCTGTGTAATAATGACCTTGTGTCCCTCCAAGGACGAGTGACCCGTAATCTCCACTACCTCTGACTAGACTCTCCTCTAGAGGCCTGTCATCTATTATTTCCTACTGCTACACCACCACCACCCCTATCATCTCCACCATCTCCTCCATCACCATCCCCTTTGCCTCCATGGGCCCCATCTCCATCTCCCCTACCCCTATGGGCTCCATCTCCTCCTCTCCCCCTGTCGGCACCTTGTGTAGCTTGGGCTCAGCCACCAACATTATCATTAGGGTCATAATCTAGTCCATCCTCAATATGCAAAATGGCATTCTCTGGAGCAGTGAACCTGGGGTATGGATGTCTAAGGTAGTGAGCATAATACTCATCGGTAACACCTTCATCAAGGACATCTGCCTGGTAGTCCCAATCAATGCAAGCCATCTATGAGATCTCATGAATGACCATCTCAAATATAAATCAAGCTCCCCACTGAGCCTCCTCACTCCTAATCTGGGCATATAGACATGCCTCTTGAGACATGCCCTGAACTCTACCATACTGTTGGCACACCTGAGTGATTAGAAACCACTCAACTATATAGCGGGTCCTCCTAACAAGATACCTAGACTAGAAGAAATAAGGCATCTGCCTACATCTAATGACCAAGCCTCACAGTCCAAATATGGTTTCCATACAACATCAGTAACATCATTTAGAAGATGATGCCAATACTCTAACTTTCCCAGGTGGGGCTACTGAATCAGGCTAGAATACATGTATATATAAGGCAATCTAGTGTCACGGTGCCTATCTACAATGGGTCAATTAATGGGGATGTGCTCCCATGCCCAGATCTGTATTACAACACTCCCAATAGTCATAGACCTAGAGTGCTAGTACACTATCTCATGAAGCTCACAGTACATGTGAGCCAAAATGCAACTACCCCATGCATATCTGTCAGGGGACTGAATCATCTACTCGATAACTCTGGACCAGCCACACATAAAGTCATGCTGACCCCAATCAGCATCAATAGACCACCTATCAGACTAGCTAGGTACATAGGAAGAAGGGCTAGCTAGCGACCATGTGGTCCCAACTCAAGTAATGACCTATAATGGTATCATCCTGGAATACCCTCCTTGCATTAGCAATCACCAAAGGCCTAGATGCCTCGTACTCAATCCATGTGCCCTGGACATAAACATGTAAGATCTGCTACATATCCTCTGGCATAATAGTCATCTCTCATGTAGGTAATTGGAAGGAGTTATGATCAGAGTGCCACCGCTCCGCTAATGTTGTGAGAAGGCCACGATTCACCTGAATGTTTGGTAAATGCACTAAACTCCAGAGTCCACACCGTCTAACTACATTTTGATCCTCTTGACTCAACTGATCATGCAATGCTAAAACCTGGACTGGTCTCAGCGATCTAAATGACATGAAATCAAAATGAGTCTGCACAAAAGAAAATAAGGGCACTATGTCAGCATTAGACAAAATAAGTTGGCCAAAAAATTGCTCACAGTTTGGAAAAACAAGTATACTTGGCTCATAAATCAAGAAAAACCAAAAGTGACTTGAAATCCCAGATGCGGATCAAGAAATTTGGGATGTGATCCTAAAATTGGGTGTGACTTAAGAAATCCTAGATGCGGATCAGGAAATCTAGGATGCAATCCAGTACCATGGATGCAACCCTATTATTCAAAATGACCAAAAAGCATTCAAAAAGTTCACATTTAACCGGATGCCACTCGGAGGGGTGCGATCCATGAAATCTTGGATGTGATGTGGGATGCACGATGTGACACGGGTTTTACCAGAAGCAATCCTACATTTGGGATGCAATTCAAAATTAAATTGCCTATAAAATGCTCAAAAATACATAAAATTTAAATTTTTCAAATTGACAAAGTTTGTTATCGGATACTCACAGGTGCATCATAATGTCTCAGTCTGTCGTGTCACCTAGCCATCTTGAATCGATGCTTATCTTCTAGGAACACCATGGTTGCTCAGATTTCAAGAAAATTTGAATGGGTAAAAGTGAAAATGAATAGTAAAAACTGACTTTTTGACCTATTTAAGCCTCTCGAGAGCCCTGGAGCCCTAAGGGGACTTCATTCATAAGACATCACAAAGGCTTAATATCAGGACTAAAATTGAAACAAGTGATTTATATCACTCAAATGCAATCAAAAAAAAGTTACAAAGCAAATTCAACCTTCAGAATGCAGAAGTCAAACATGGTCAAATTATAGTCAAACAGGGGCAAATTGAGCAGAAAAGATACCACAAGCAAGGCAAATCAGTACAAAAATGCTTTTCAATCAAATCAATGGTCAACAACAATCAAAGTTTAGTCAAACACACTTAAAGAGAGCTTAACAAAGCACAATTAATGCACATAAAGCTTGTTAGAAGCTACAAAAAGTGATTTTCTCCATAAAGCATCAAATTTTTATGCTAGGATATTGCTCAAACATCAACCAAACTTGGTCAACCCTCTCACATTCTTGGTTAAACTTGGTCAAATAGTGCTTCTGGGGCACTAAAATTGATCTAAATGGCTTGATAATTCTTTCAAATCGATCTACGCTTGATCCAAGACCCTTTCGATCATCGTAAATCTTCCTAAATGCTTGAAACTAATGATTTTATTCAAATTTGTTCCAATTTCAGTCCCGAGGGGGGCATAATCATACCAAAATCTAATGCTTTGAATCAAATTCTTTAACACCAGGGGCATGACAGTTTTCTTCAATCAAGTTGAGACTGTTAATCTTTACAATGATCAATTTCATCACTTCAAATCAAATTAGTTACTTGTCAACATGATTAATTTTAACTGAAAATTCTTTTCAAAATCTCTTATCGGTCTTTGTTCAATCAAGCTTGGAGTCAGTATTGTCAATTCTTGTCCAATCAAGTTCATAATTGATAATTTCAAATCAAGTAGGATTTCGTTCGATCAAGCTCAAAATTCTCTTATCAGTCTTTGTTCAATCATGCTTGGAGTCGGTATTGTCAATTCTTGTTCAATCAAGATCAGAATTGATAGTTTCAAATCAAGTAGGATTTCATTTGACCAAGCTCAGAATTATCTTATCGGTCTTCATTCAATCAAGCTCAAAATCGATAGTGTCAATTCTCGTCCAATCAAGCTCAGAATTGGTAACTTTTAAATCAAGTAGGATTTCATTCGATCAAGCTCAAAATTCTCAAATTTAGAGTAGTTCTCATTAATGTTCTATAAATCTTTCAAAGTGGTCCTCATTGCTATATAAATCACTTGAGTTTAGAGTAGTTCTCATTACTGCTCTATAAATCTTTCAGAGTGGTCCTCACTACTCTATAAACCACTTGAGTTCAAAGTAGTCCTCACTGCTTTATAAATCTCCTAGATCATGCTTTGAACCAGATTTTCTTTCAATCCCTGTGTTGTTCGCAAAGCAATTCAAAGAGGGGCAAATGTAATCACCTAAAATTGAGCTAATAGAACCCAAGACCCTATTTGTCTTTAATTCAACATATAACCTTGATTATGTTAATTTGATCCCCAATCATTAACATAAGTCCTAAAAATTCAATCAACTCAATCAAATCCTAAATCAAGCATTTATCACTAAGGTTTCAAGCTAAATCAAGACAATTAACTCTAGACCTATTTAATTAATTCAACCCCACCAAATGCATGGCTAGAGTTATTAATTAAAAGAAATTCATAAATGCCTCTTAAATCAAAGAAACACAACAAACACACCCTAATAATTAAGAGGCTCTCACATGGATCAAGGATCAGGCCAAGATGCATCTCAACCACTCCTCATGGATGCATCTCAACCGTTCAATTCATTCAATCTTCTATAAAAGAGAATTTTCAAAGCTTACTTCTTCCACATGCTTGAATTTTTGAGGCTTCATAATCCTTGATTATTGAACTCTCATGCTTGGGAATTTGCCTACTAATGCCTTAATTTGATAGTTGTTTCCATTTTTTTCATTCTTAGATTCATGCTTTAGTTAATTAGAGAACACTTCAATTTGGCTTAAAATGGAAAGAATGTACTCTTGAATCTCTCATTTTAGTGTAGATTGTCACTGTTTAAGGGTCCAATCTGAGAGTAATTAAACCCTTCTTTCATACTCACACTAACTAGAGAGCAATAGGATGCTTCTGCTTGCTACTTTCTTCAATTACATCCTTATTTTCTCTAACAAGTGATGTTATTATCCTATTGTAGTATTGTGTTGCAGGCCACAAAATCTCTCTCACACACACACACACTTATTATATGTACTCTAAAATTGGTTGAAATATTGGGATTCTCTAAGAGTTATGTAGACCTTCAAAGAAAATCATTATTAAAGTATATGATGATGCATAACTCCCTTAAAAAGGCATCATCACTTTACCTATTGGGCTAGTTACAAATGAGATGATATTTAAAGTACTTAATCTTGAGCTTGGATATAACATGCTTCTTGGTAGACCTTGAATACATGTCATGCAAGAAGATCCATTGACATACTACTAGTCCTTGAAATTTCCCTGTAACGGGTCAAAAATTACAATACCAAGTGACAAAGGTCCATTTTTATATTGCTCCAACCTAAAGGGGTTGAGTGATAATCAAGTTCCTATCAATCAACTAGCTTTCACATTATTACCTACCAACTATCTTGATCCATCCACTTTCTTATCCACTTCATCCACTCCATCCACTACCCTATCCAAGCTCATGGTCCATGTCGAAGACAAAAGTTGTAGATAATACACATATGTTGATACCTTTTGTGTGGAAAAATTTCCTATCTCACCACACACATATGGAAAATTGAGAAAGCCACTAAAGTGTAAGAAAAATCTCACAATCATATACAAACTACATACAATCTTTACTAGGCGGGGAGAGCTAGATGAGGAATTAATAGATAAATACATATCAAATTGGCTCTATAAAGATGAGGAACCTCCTTCCATTACATTTCCTATACATGAGTATGAGAGAGGCTATACTATAATGAAGAAATAGGGATACAATGGATGCATCCATCTTAGAATGCAAAATCAAGGGGTAGTAGAACCAATACTACCCAAGCCTAATCCAAAACTAGAGGTCTAGGGTATTAGTCATTGGAAGAAAGAACCTCAGGTACTCAATTTCCTTGCATAATGTTGTTTGTGCTAATGATGACATTGAGAGAAATGGGGAAGAATACTATTAAACTAATACACATAACTATGAGTGGGAATCACCTCTCACCTCTAGCACCTATAACCTACATGACATTTTTTCTAATTTTAGTAACCTATCATTACACACTAGACCCATAAATAGATGTACTTGGATTAAAACCTTTTGGAATCCATCTAAGTCATCTAGAGTCCCTCCATTGAAATTTCATGAATCCATTCTGAATCCCATATAAACACTCTTACATCCATATCCTAAACCCAAATCAATGATAACATCTCCCTAGTGTAACCTGATATTATACATTGGGAACAATAGAGTCCACAAAACTTATATCTTTTTGAGATTGAAAAAGCTATCACTAAGTTCATGGGACTTCAAAGCGATGTACCACTAGGGGATCATAAGTTAGGCTTAACTACTAATCTTGATTGTGCAAAATACTTTGGGGATTCGTGTCCAAATTTCAGTCAAAAAAATGAAAGAAATGCGAAAAATGAAATATCTCAGTGAAAACCATAAGGAACCTATTGATATAGAATAATAATAAAAATATGTAACTTTTGGTGAAAACCTCCCTGAGTTGCTAGAGGATGAAAGGTTGGATACACTTCCCATCAATCAAGAAAGATCACCATTACTGGTAGAACAAACACATGAAGTAAATCATGAGAATATAGATAATAAAAAAATCATACACCTGACACCATCACTATCTCCTTAGGAAAAAGAACAATTCATTTAATTTTTCAAGAGAGACAAATCAAATTTGCATGGTATTATGCTGATATGCCAAGGCAAGATCCAAAATTGGTCCTTCACCATCTACCACTCACTCTGGGAGTAAAACCAGTCAAAAAAAGCTGCAGAAAATACATCCAAAGGTTTCCTTTCTTGTCAATTTTGATATTAATAATTTTTTAGATATGTGTTTCATTTGATTTATAGACTATGCAGTGTGGATATCAAATTTGGTACTAGTCACACAATCATCTAGGGGCATTAGAATTTGTGTTGATTTTAGAGACCTAAAAAAAGTGTGTCTAAGAGATGACTTTCGTCAAGACAAATATTAATATAATAGTGTACTTGACAACATTCTATGAAATTATTGTTGGAAAAATGGTCAGGATTCATGAAATAGCTTAACCACCTCATGTGTCTTCTATAAGTCTAGTGGTTGTATCGGGCATTAACAAATTGATATTTTGGTGCAGCAACAACAAATACATGTAACAAGTGGTATTAGAGCTTGGTCACGCGTTTGAATCCCCTTGGGTAATGCTAAGGGGGAGATTGTTGGCAAAATGGTCAGTGCTCCCCTCGGGTAATGCTGAGGGGGAGATTGTTGGCAAAATGGTCAGCGCTTCCCTCGGGATTCATGACATGGATTAATCACCTCATGTGTCTTCTATAAGTCTAGTGGTTGTATCAGGCATTAACAGATCAATCTTTTGGTGCAACAACAACCACTACTTGTAAAAATTATATCATTAATGGATGGATTATTAGGCTATAACCATATCAAAATTTCTCACAAAGACAAATATAAGACATTTTTCACTTGTGCCTGGGGAACATATTGATGGAATTTCATGTCATTTGGTGTAAAGAATGTAGGTGCCACCTATCAAAGAATAATTAATACAATCTTTCATGATCTAGTGCATGATATCATGGAATATTATGTGGATGATATATTATCAAAATCAATCACCAAAGATATGCATATAAATATTCTAGCAGTAATATCTGATAGACTAGAAGCATACAAAGTTAGGATAAATCCTAAGAAATATGTCTTTGGAGTTACATCAGGAAATCTTCTAGGCTTCACTGTATCTCATCATGGAATAGAGGTGGATATAGAAAAGGTAAAATAAATAATTCAAATACCTCTACATAAAAATATAAGTCAACTAAGGTACCTCCAAGGGAGACTATAGTCAATACAAAGGTTTATAGCACAACTAGTAGACAAGTGTCATCATTTTTAGTATCTAATTAATTAATATGTTCCTTTCAAATGAACATATCCATGTCAAGAAGCATTTTAATCTCTTAAGGAATATTTTCTATCAGCTCCAATTTTGATGCCACCAAAAGAAGGAAAGCATTTACTCCTCTATATATAAGCCACAACAACATCTCTAGGTGTCCTTGTAGCACAAAATAACTCTAAAGGAAAGGATAGGGCCATTTACTACATCATCAAAACACACATAAGATATGAATTGAATTATACACAATTCAGAGAGCATGCTTTGTAGTAGTGCTTGCATCTCAAAATATTATACACTATATGTTTAGTCATACAAAATTACTCATAGCCAAGATAGACGGGTGCAAATACCTCCTCAATAAAGAAAAACTCATATGGAGACTAGCTAAATTGGTCATGATCCTCAATAAATTTAATATAGAGTATATTTAAAAAAGAGAATCAAAGGAAAAATAATACAAGATTAGTTGGTTGATGCTCCTTTACCAACAACTCTTCCAATCTTGTCAAACTTTCCAGATGAGGCCACATTTCTAATTGACAAACCTACATAATGGTGTCTATAATTTGATGGGTCCTACACACATAAGAGGTCTAGTGTTGGAAAATTGTATGTCACACCTTAGGTTGACTCCATTCCCTGATATTATAGGTTCAATTTTGTGTGTACTAATAACATGGAAAAATGTAAGGCTCTTCTCACAGGTCACAAAATAAAAGTTCAATGGAATATCAAAAACTTGCATGTCTATAGATATTCATAGTTAATCATAAGCAAAGTAAATGGTGACTACATGAATAAATATGAAAATATGATACTATACAAGAAAATGGTCAAAGACTTGAAGAAATATTTTGATCACCTTGTCTTTGAGAATATTCCTAGAATGTAGAACAAGGAAATTGACACAATGGAAATAGTAGGATCTTTACTTGATATTCCTAATTATGTAACACACTATAATTTCTTAGTAGAGAATCTTATGGTCCCAACATTTAAATTCCCTTTATCTGAGTTTGTGTGTGAAATTTTAATACCAAGTTCCCCTTGGTACCATGACATTTATAACTATTTACATGACCAATACTTATTCCTAGACTTTTCCCATAACCAATGAAAAACATTTATCAGACAAGATTCCTAATGCATTATCATTGCTGACATCATATATAAGAAGAGTTGATATGGAACTTTTCTTAGATGTCTTGATCTCAAAGAAGAACAAATGACCCTAAGTGAGGTATACAAGGTATTTCTTGTGCCCATTCTAGTGGCCCTACTTTGGAAAAGAAACTCCTAAGGATTGGGTATTATTATCCTACCATGGAAAAAGATTGCTATATTTTTGTATAGAGGTGCTAAAAAAGTCAGATACACGAAGATATAATACATGCACCATCACAATAGTTACAACTGATCACACCTCCATGGCCATTTTCATAGTGGGGAGTTGAACTTGTTGGGAAAATCCATCCCTCATCCTCCAATGGTCACAAGTACATAATCACAACCATTGAGTATTTTATAAAGTGGATAGAAGCTATCTCCATTACCTATATTACTAGAAAACAAATTTCTAAGTTTATCCTCAACTACATCATTTTCTAGTATGGAGTACCTTTTTCCATAGTCATAGTTAATAATACCCAATTCAAAAATCAAAATGTCTAAGAAATCTGTAAAAATTTTCACATCAAGCAATACTTTACCTCATGATACTACCATCCAATTAATTTTCAAGATGAGGTGTCTAATAAAACAATATTGAAAATCTTAAAGAAGATTGTCGATGACGTTGGTCATGGTTCGCACGTCCAACTCATTCTTGCCTTATGGGCATACCACAATAGCATCTAAATATCCACATGAGCCATACCATATTCCCTAGTCTATGGATCAAAATCCATTTTTCTAATAGACGTCAAGTTACCTTATTTTCCCATATCATTAAAAAATCTCATTTCAAATGAAGACTACTGAGTATCTAGGCTACAAGAGCTTGAACTCCTTGATGAGAAATTCCAAAATGCTCTTAATCATTTGCAAGACTACCAGAATCATCTCTACAAAAGATATAACAAGAAGGTTTGGGTGAGATTATTTGAAGTAGGAGACCTACTTTTAATGGAAAATTAGAAGAGCTTGGTTGATAGAGACAAACTAGGAAATTTTGAACCAAATTATCTTGGGCCTTACATTGTCACATCAACATTTGGTTTAGGTACATATTAGTTTTCTATGCCTGAGAGTGATCTAGTGTCTGGGAGTGATCTAATTCCTAAGAGTGTTCTAATGCTAGATCCTATCAATATATTTCATCTGCGCAAGTTCTATTCATGATTTTGGGAGAATCCTTTTTAAAAATATCGTAAAAATTTGAAAAAATTAAAAAAAGAAAAAAAAAACATAAATAATGTCACTTAGGCAAAAACCTAGCAAATAGGTATGTTGAGTGACACCAAAAAAATAGATTTACCAGAGAAATAAGTTATCTTATGGTGAATACCACTTCAATGGCATCTTGGGAAAGTACCTTTATAAAAACTTGGCAACATGAAGCATGTGTCAAGATTTCTTCTCCACTATCTACTGTCATTATGTCTATTCCAACTACTTGTCCATCATTATGCATCCATCGTTATGCATCTGATTTCATGATAATCTTTTCATGTTTTCTAAGGCTTGGAATTCATTAGTATTTTATAAAAGTCACACCATTCACAAGTTAGTATATCATGCATTCAAAATTAACTCCATCAGGCTACTCATCAATTTATCAATTATGTCAATCCCATAATAAATTATCCCATGTCTAGACTGAGGGAACACTTATGTCATGATCATAAAAAGACCTAAAATACTGTCTAAAAATCAGAAAACATAAAAAAATCCAAAAACAATCTCTTATTTCTCATCATCAATAACAATCCTTTTTCTATGAAAAGCATTGAACATACACCAAATGCAACAAGTATGAGCTTCACAAATCAAGCATCAATGAACAAAATTAACAACTGTTCCTCAATCAAACTGATCACATCATCTTATCTAATGGTCAAATATTAGCAGTCCTTTTCATCACATGATTATCATGTCTTATACAAAGGACAAATACACTTGAAACTAGATAGGTCAATCTAAAGTAGGGTACCTCACTCTTGAAAACTAGACGTCTTCATCATCAATGCCATTATAAAAAACAAAAACATAACAAAGATAAAGAGTAACATGGTTGTTGACATTTTTTCTAAGTAATTATTATCTTATTACGAATTATCTTGAGTCATGTTCCTAAGCTTCTTTGGGATATCCACAAGTGGTTAGAGAAGCTGAGATGGTTTGTGATTCTATTTTCTTTATCCACTATTTGTGGGATGTTTTCTTTCATGAAGTATAGGGGAGAGGGTATTTTGGTTTTATCTTCTTAGGTATGATCACATATAATAAAAATATCTACTGAAACAAATATTACAATAGATAAATGATGCTCATGAATTTCACTACACATAGCTCAACCTTTAACACTCATATCCTTAGATGGATTGATTAAACATTCCTTGTCTTTTATATGTTCCTGTCAAAATGCAAGGGGATAATCCTACCTTGATCTTTCATACCTTAGTGGGGAAACACCCAATTTTCTAAATAAAAGTGGCTCAATGATGAAAATAATCACATCTAGATAAGAATATTCAAAAGAGAAAAGTGGATTATGAAGTACATAGTCTGGATTTCAATGGGCAGTCCCTTGTTTTGGTTGATTTACCTAAATGTTTGTCAACATAGTCATATCACTAAATTTTATTAGTCAGTCCTAATATTTTTCAAGTAGTCAATCCTAACAATTCTTTTAGTCAGTCCCTATAGTTATTACAATCTTGTATTATGGTACAACAAAAAATAACACATCCTGTATCCATCACATGTCAGTACATAATAATCATGGACATAATCATATCATTTTCATTTCATCACAAGCATCAACTGCATGCATATAAAATACAAAAACATAGATCATCATTAGTCATTAAATGCATTACATATAAGATTCATAAATATTGCATCCATAAACAAAGCATAGTCATATAGATAAATCATGTCATGTATATCATCATAAAGTCAAATAGAAGACATAAAATATCATCAATAAAACATGTGTACAATGGGATATATACATCATCATAGGCATCATATCATTATATTGTAGACACTAAAAAATGGTCCATGCTTATGTGGCCCCTTTTAAACACGTCTTCTATGTATAATTTTCATCCCTAATTCACATCATAATATGACCTAATCAATCACTTTCAAAATCAATCCAAGTCTTGTGAATCACTTTTGAAGTCGGTTAAAATCTTTATCAAAGTTATCAAACCTATTTCAAAACCTTTTCAAATAATCAAAATCGATTCAAAACCATTTCAATGTCATCAAAATGTGTTCAAATCCTTATCAAAGTCATCAATTCGATCAAAATTGGCTAATTTGTCCTTTTAGGGGTAAATAACCATTAAATTATCCCTAATCCTAAGCCTTGATAAATAAATTGACTTTATTTATCTCTTTTGTCCTAGCTCCCACAATTAATTAATTGTCTAAAATTTTAAATTATGGAATTTTATAATTCCTAATTCCCTAATTTCTAATTTGGTGGGAATAAATGAGTTTTAAATTAAAAAATTCTACTCTTCCATTTTCCCGCTAATTGTACTTCCATTCCCTAAAAATTAGCTTCATGATTTCTTACACCTTCCCTTCCCATTTTTCCCACTAATTTAGCCACCACCTTTCCTACTAAAATACCCTTAATTTGTGCATTCTAAAATCAATGAATTTTTAAATTAAAAAATTCCACTCTTCCATTTTCCCGCTAATTGTGCTTCCATTCCCTAAAAATTAGCTTCATGATTTCTCACACCTTTCGTTCCCATTTTTTCCACTAATTTAGCCTCCACCTTTCCCTTCCAAAATGCCCTTAATTTGTGCATTCTAAAATGCATCTCTTACAATTGCAATAATATGTCACTTTTCCAATTTCAACTCTTCAATTATGACATTCTCCCATTTGTGCATCAAATTGCCAATTTTGCAATTTGGTCTTCAACCCCTATAAATTGAGAGTATTTTGCCTTCAATTGCTAACTAGATTCCAAGTATTCTCGTCATCACTATAGTCATTTTGATTTCAATTTTCATTGCATTTTGTCAATTTAAGAGCTACAATTTCAATGGAGAAGAAAGGAAAACATTAGCTATATTGAGGGAGTATTAGTTTGAATAGTTTCATGTTTTTATGCATTTTTGTTTGATGACTTTAATGGTAGATTAGGGATCAGTTTGCATGAATTTTTAGGTTTTGTGGTTATCTTTTTCATGCATATGATGTTGATTTATAATTTTCCCTGTCTTTCATCTGGTGAACCCGACATGAAAACATGTTTAACTAACTAATTTTGTTGTTTTTATGGTGTTTGCAAGTCCTAGTGAAGTCTTGCACACTTGGTTAGCATATCTACACACTTGGTTGGTAAATCTATGCACTTAGAACCTAGTCTTACGCACTTGAGGCTCAAAGTAGTGTAGTTGGTCCATCCTGATGCACAGTTGATTAGGAGAGTTGTGTAGTTGGGGCATTGAGTGTGATCTTAGGGTTTAGGGTCTAATTTGTCATTTTCATGTCTTTTTCTTTCATTGAAACTATTCCAAGTTATTAAAATGAACCTTAATATGGAAAATGGGCTAAAAATGTACTTGATATTTTGATTTAGACACCTAAAAAGAACTTTCACATTTGATTTGGGCTCTTAAAATGAACACTAATATAGTTTGGGTTCAATTCCAATATGCTCAATTAAGGTGTTGTTGGAGATTTCTAAAATATATTGCATATATGTGCTAACATTGATGTTTTGTCATTGATGTCAACGTATTCTCTTATTTTGGACAGTATTCCTAGTTTGTTCAGTAAAATGTTTGGATAGGTTAAACCATTCTATTGAGTATCAAATGTTGCATAGCTACAGATATGTTGAGAGATGTCTATAATTGGTCTTGTTCAAATCTCAGAGGTTCACATTATTGTTGAGTGAGTTTTAGGTGATTTATCAAAGGACTACTTTTTGGTTGTTCAGGAAGTGACAGTGTTGGAGTTGTTGGATTGGTATGGATCAATTATGCAATATTTTTTGTTGCTAAGCTGGTGGTGAGTTTAGGACATGGATGTGTGTCCTGAACTCGAATGGTTGATGATTTGGATGCTGAAAATATATTTTTCTTGAGTGACAGAGATTGTTGTCTTTATTCTTAAGGTCAGATTACTGAGAGGGGGGTGAATCATTAATCTACCAATAATTTAACCTCTTGAACTTTACAACAACATTCACAAGATTAACTTAATAGAAGAAAATGAAAATCATAACCATAAGAACATTCACATGATAATGAAAAATTTGACACATAGATTTATCTCATGGAAACCCAATTTGGGAGAAAACCATTATGAGAATTAGTACCCACTAAATGATGTACTCTTTTGAAGTACACCATGTGAGGAGAGTAACCCTATTAGGAGTTTACAACAACACTACTAGGTGTTATCTAGTTAAGGGATTTAACTTAGGCCTATTAGGACCTTTACCTTGTCAAGAGTAACCTTACTAGAGGACTTTAGACACAACCCAATGTGCCACCCTATTAAAGGATTTACAATAAGGACCTTCTAGGATCCACCCAGTTAAGGGATTTTGACTGCTGCAATAGTTAGGGAGCAACATAAAGAATGGTCTATGGAATAGAACTACCTTTGTTTGATTAGATCCACTAAATCACACAATCTCTTCACAATACACTTAACTCTGCCATGGCTTGATTGCAACTCCAACTTTACAACCACACTTGCCCAACACATGATCAACACATGAAAAATTTCAAATTCATCAATTATATACTAAAATAGTAAGTCCACCGCCTTAATCAAGCCCTAAATATGAAATAGATTTGAATTTCAAATATCCCTCTTAGATTTAAACCACCATAAAAAAAATTTCAACGTACAATTTTTTTTTCCAAGACCACATCAACTAATACAATGAATTACATAAAATTTTGTGTCAAGGGGTCAAACACATTTTGACCAAACACATGCTTCCTCTAAAATCTTCTCCACACGCTAGCAACAAACAATGTGATGTCAAATTATCACCACCAATCATGAAGACACATCACTAGATCATGACTGACTCGACTGATTTCACTGCAACCTCAACACTGATCAAAGATTTATCAATTATTGCTCAAGAACAAAAACACTTTAACCTGTTAACAACTTTGTCTCTTTTGACCGATCACCTAAATTTCACACCGGTCACTCAAATTAGTTATGGTTGCAACCATAGCTTCTACATACTTTCAACAACCTTCTCCTATGATTATGCCACATAACTCATCATTGATTTGACAAACTAATCAAATCACCTATTTCCTATCACTAACTAGTCTAGCAGTTGCACCTTTAACCTTCATCTAATCATAACTTTCTTACTAGTTTACACCAATAGTAGTGGTCATGTACATTTAGAGACAACCCCAAGTCTCTCATAAGGATCACTACAACTGATATTCATTACAACACCTTGATCATCATACTTATACTTAGCAACATACTAGGAATACTAGGTCAATGCTTGACATTGATGACAACCCAATAAATGATCACCATGAAATAAAATCTATACCATGACAACACATGAAATCACTTACGATCACTACACCAATTATACCAAAAATCTCCCCCTTCGACATTGATGGAAACACTTTATTCCTCTCTCCAACATGATACATTATGCAAAAACCTACTCAACATCAACAACACTAGGAACAAAAATATGTTCCCACTTCCATCTTTCACTTATTCTACAATTACTCCCCCTTTCACTGAACTTCTCTCATTTGCACTTCTCTTCTACAACTCTGAACATTTTCTCCCTTTGTTTCACTAAACAATTCCCTTTTTACCATGCACACATTCTCCCCCTTTTTCAACAATGCCAAAGGTACCAAACACACCTGATATCTTCTTTGGTGTACCTGACTAAAAAAAATTACTACATATACTACTCCCCCTATGGATTAGCCCCACAACATCAATCCACACATAAAGATATTCACTGCGTACACTTGGATTGATGCAATTGCATCTTTTAATTTAAATTAGATAGGGGGATGATCCCTAATCTACCTCTTAGATAATTAAATGTATCATTAGGCAATGGTTTTGTGAAAATATCAACAACCTGCTCCTTATTTGGCACATACTCCAACCTCACTTCCTTTTCCTATATCTGTTCTCTAAGAAAATGATATTTGATAGCTATATGCTTAGTCTTAGAGAGCATCACCATGTCTTTTGAAATGCTAATGACTCTTGTATTATCACAATAGATAACCATAGGTTCAGTTACCTTCTCCTAACTTCCTTCCATAATCTTCTTTATCCATGCTACTTGTGTATAATCAATTACAATAGCAACATATTTAGCTTCAGTTGTTGATTGAGATATATAGTTCTACTTCTTTCTTGTCCAAGATACAAGCCTATCTCTAAGAGAGAATGCACCTCCACTTGTGATCTTTTGATCATCAAAATTTCCTACCCAATCAAAATTAGTAAACACATTCAAAGAGAAATCACCTTTATGTCCATACCATAGTCCATAGTCTTCAGTCCCCTTAAGATATTTGAATATTCTCTTCACCGCAACCAAATGTGATTCCTTAATTTTAGTAAAATATGACCACTAACCCAACTACCTATGCTATGTTAGGTCTATTGTGCACCATATACTATAGCTTACTGATCATGGACCTATAAAGTGTCCCATCCACCTCTTTAGAATCATCTTCCTTTGACAGTTTGGAACTAGTTACCATAGGGGTACCAACCAGTTTTGAGTCTTCTAGCCAAAATGTCTTCAATATATCTTTCACATATTTGGACTGGTTGATGTAGATACCATCTTTCATCTATTTAACCTACAATCCAATAAATAATTTAATCTCACCGATCATAGACATCTCAAACTATTTCATCATCTCATTTGCAAATGATCTACTCATCTCTTCATTTCCACCAAAAATGATATCATCTACAAATATTTCTGCAATTAGCAACCTTTCATCTCTCTCTTTCTTCAAATATACATTATTGTTATCAGTTATCCTTAGGAAACCAATTTGAATTAGATATAAGTGCAATATCTCATACCATGCCCTAGGTTCTTGTTTCAACCCATACAAGTCTTTATGTAATTTACACACCATGTTCTTACCTTCTAAATTAGAGAATCCTTCAGGTTGTTCAATGTATACCTCTTCTTGCAATACACCATTAATAAAAATTGACTTAATATCCATTTGATATACCTTGAATCCTTTGTAAGAAGAATATGCAAGCAATATCCTTACACCTTCAAGTTTGGCCACAGGTGAAAATATTTCACCATAGTCTAGACCTTCCTCTTCTGCATATCCTTTGTACACCAATCTTTCCTTTTTCCTTACCACATCACCTTTCTCATTCATCTTGTTTCTAAAAATCCACTTAGTACCAATCACATTCTTGTCCACCAGCCTAGGTACTAATGTTGAGGTTTTTTCCTTCTCAATCTACTCCAATTCTTCTTCCATAGTTTCACCCAATCTTCATCTTTCAATGCATCTTTTACTATTTTAGGCTCAAATTCAGATACAAAACATGTACTTTCTCTTGCCTTTCTTCTAGTTAGAACATTATCATTTCTATCACCAATAATTTGATCAAGGGAATGATTCAATTTCACATACCTTGGAAATACCAGTTTAGATCTAGAAGTATCTTCAACCGCTTGTATCAATTCATATTCATTAATATGTCTCTCTATTAGTTCTACTATAGTGTCCTACTCCACTGGTTGTACATATACAAATCCATGATAATCTTCAGGTTCCTTCTTGTTGGATTCATCATTCTTCTCAAAAAATTCATCTACTCTTACATTAGAACTTTCCACTATCTTATTTGTTCTCTTATTCAAGCACATGTAGGCTTTTCTCTTTGTAGAACATCCTAAGAATATCCCCTCATCACTTCTTGGATCAAACTTACTTGTATTTTATATTGGAAACAATAGGTACTGAGAGGGGGGTGAATCGGTACTTATAAAAAAATTTAAAAAATTTATGATTCCTTTAAAGAGAAATGAAATAAACTTCCATAACATCAAGCATATAAATGAAAGAGTAAAGTAAAAATGTACCAACTCCAATGAAATCACATGCACACACATAAAACCTCAATTTTGGTATCACATAAGTAGAAAAGTTTTTCTTAGTTAAGAGCTACAAATGTCACTTTCTAGGTGACTCACCTTGTTAGGAGTGACTAATACATTGTTAGATGTATCTAGAAGTCCTATTACATACTACCATGCTAAGGGATTTTATCCCACTATTATAGTGTTCACCATATTAAGGGATTTACAATAAAGTCATGTCAAATACTACCTTAAAGGATTTAGAACTTGTTGAAATTGTTAGGAATACAACAAGAATAAATTACATGTTATTTGCACATTATTATATTGATCATATCCTTTATGCACTTTCCTTGATCTATCCTTGCTTCTGTACAATCTCTGTATACTACTCTATAATCACACCTTCAACTTATCATCAAAAACTTTAGCTTCTCCTTCTCTACTCTCTTTTTTTATTACCAACTCTGTCTTCTTATATAGTTTATACCGCTAGATGCAAAAACCATTTTAGGGTTTTCAATCCATCCAAACATATTACTACAATCTTAATATATTTTGTGAAAAACATAAATCGTTTACCGCATTAGCTAGATAAATATCTATGTTGTCATTTTCAATGTCCAATATTCCTTTATTCCTATTTGTTAAACATACCTTGGAATCATAATCAAATCTATGCATAAGTTCCAATAAATTACTTCAATCATCTCCTTGAAATTTGTACTACATTTTACCTTATGTCCATGTTCAATGAATCTACCACCAACATGACTATTTTGATCAATTAATGTCCTCTTTCCTTTACCTACTAATCTTACTAATCAATTAATAGTTCACCCATTTACTTGTTTATCTATCCACCGATAGTCTTTCCTATTCACCGATCATATTCCAATTTACCGATATATTTTAGTTCACCGATATTAGACCTTTTTATTCTTACCACTTTCTCTACACCTATTGAGTTATCCTATTTGTTGATAAGGCTTTACTTGTTCCTTTTACCTATCTATCCCTTAGCGATACTATAGTTCACTTGTTACCTTTCTGTGTATCGATTGTCTACTATGTTTACCTATTGGATATCTCTATTTATTGGTTAGTGTAACTTCTCATACTTGGCACAAATACTTTCACCGATGTGATGGGTTTTCCAGAAATGTCAACCATAACTAATAACCTACAACTGATTGAATATCTTGATGGAATAAATGGAAAAGTAAAATATAGTGATACAGATCACCGAGCTACTAAAGTGATATGTAAGGTAATTAAATCAGTCAATGTATTTTAATTGATGTCAAATAGTCTTGATTGTACTTATCATGATAGTTACAAACATCTGAAGAAGAAAAATGGTAAAGGAATGCGATATCTACATGAAGATGAGATGGATATGGAAGATATGGCTATGATATACATTGGGTAACTTATTGATGATTTTATGGTATCATGTTTTTGACTTGATTGTATTACATGACTTTGTTATGTATTGAAGATCAGAACTGAACAAGTTTATGTGGTTGATAATTCAAGATTTCAGTATACATTGAGCTAGTATAGTGTATATTGAGTACAATATTAACGGAGTAGGTATTCACTGACACATTTTGGTACTGAACGAGTGATAAAAACTAATACAATTTATAACAACTGACTGAATTGATGGGATGGATAATTGCTTATGATTCCCAGGTAAAAGATAAAGTTTTTTATGATGATCTAATGACTGACAAAATTCAAGATTGATCGAATAGAGAAGGATGAAACGTGTTATAGACACATCTTTCGAGGAAGCTTGAAGTGACAAAAGGAACGATGGAGATTAAGAGGAAAAATATAATGGATGATAAGAAAATGGTTTATGAAGTCTATTTAAAGAGACATGAGATTTATTGTTGAGTCTGGAGCTTATTGACACTATAGGAGAATTCACGTGAAAGGACTATTTTTCATGCACCACTGATCAAATTGGTTACAAACAAAACCGAGCTGAACCGCAGACATTACCAAGTGTCAGGGTATTATTCACCAAGCTGAATAAGTTGGAGAATATGGAGTGAAGTGAATATTGATTAGAGGAGGTATTTTGAGCTTAGTGTAGATCTAAAAATCTATAAATCTTAGTTGTATTTGAATCAGATCATTACTGTATCAGTTTAAGCACTGTTACAACAAAATCTCTTAATCGAGTGGACTTAACAGTATTTTTTGTATTTCAATATGACATTCAAGGAATGTTGTTGGTTTTCTTGTTGACCCCATAGTGAATTTTGGTCAAGGGATAACTATTAGTAATAAATCCTCTAACCAGGTCACACCTTACAGTGTGTTCTATAACCTTTGACAGGGTTGGCTCCTAACCGAGCTTACTTTAGAAGAGTGAATTATTTTGGGTTACCGGTCCCAGGTTTTTTTTCCCCTAACATGGTTTCCACATTAAAAATCTATGTGTTATGTGTATTGATGTGATTGGATTATTGTTTTACTTTACACATTTCATAACTAGTCAAATCGGTAAACACAATATTGAATTGACTATCAATCACTAGATGAAGAGAAAGTTATTGTTGATAGCTTACCAAGTTTATAATTTGTTTGAAAATTTTGAATATATACATCTGGGAGATTTGAGACTATAGGATAACTGGAACTAACTGATTCACCCCCCCTCTTAGTTATCTAACAATTGGCATCAAAAAATATTGGTTTCTTGGAAGGAAAGTTTAAAGGACTTAAGCTAAAGATCACAAGATGTATAAGAGAGAGGTGCCAAAGTTGAAAAAAGACAAATTCTCAACATGGAAAAGAAAAATGAAGTTGTACATATTTGGAATTGGAGAATTTGCAGTATTCTACTTGAGCAATGCTTACATCCAACCGACTAGACCTTTGGTTGTTGATCAATAAAGAGATAGACATGAACATAACATGACAATGATAGAGATTGGTGTTTCCTTAATAGATGTTGAATTTGAAGATATCAAGACATGTACATCTTCCAAAGAAATGTTGGACAAACATGCACTAGTTCACGGAGGAGATGTGAATGTGATGAGAGCAAGACTTGAGAGTCTTAGAGGAAAGTTTGATGATATGAAGATGAAAGAAGGAGAAAACATTTCACAGTACAGTAGCTGAATCAAGGAGATTGTCAGTGCTGTCTGAGGAGTGGGAGGTTTTATTGATGAAGACATTGTTGTGAGTAAAATTCTTAGAACCTTGTTGCATGCCTAAGCTATTAGAATCTCTTTAATTCATGAAATGAGATCTACACTGGGTAACACTCTTACACTTGATAGCCTAATCATTAAATTGACTAATTTTGAGCTGAATAACTATGATAATAGTACTGTACCAAATTTTGAGTCTGCATTTATGTCATCTTTGAAAATTGGTAAATCAAGTAGTAAACACATGATAAGAAATGAGAGTGACGGTGACAGTGATGGGGATGAACTTGATGAACTTGAAGGATTAATGGCTCAGAGACTCCAAACAAGTAAAGGAAGATAAAAAGGGAAATTACCTTTGGTATGTTTTAATTGTAAAGAGATCGATCACATTGTAGCGAGCTGTCCTAACTAAAAAGATGATGACAAAGACAATGAACCATCCGGTGATAGAAAGTATGATAGGAGAGATAATCGAGATTGCAGAGGCAACCGAAAGTATGAAAAAAGAAGTAACCAAGACTACAAAGATAAAGGAAATAAAGCATGTTACCTTGTTGAAGATGATGATGACATTGACATCGACACCGATGAAGACATTAAGGTAGTATTCGTAGCTTTGAAAGAAGAAGAAGAAGAAAGGTATGTTGAAACAACACTTATTTCTAAATTTAGCAAAAATGATACCTAGATTATTGGTAGTGGTTGTACTCATCATATGACTGGTGAAGAAGATAAATTTGAATACCTTGAACATTATAATGGAGGATCTATTAAAATGGGAAATGATACACCTTGTCTAGTAAAATGAAAATGATCTATCTTGTTGAACAATAAGATTAGATGCGAGAATGCATATTGGGTGAAGGGACTTAACTATAATTTGTTGAGTGCAGCACAACTAAATAACACAATGACTTGAAGAAATATTTTGATCATCGTGTCTTTGAGAATATTCCTAGAATGTAAACCAGGAAATTGACATAATGGAAATAGTAGGATCTTTACTTGAAATTCCTAATTATGTAACACACTATGATTTCTTCATAGAGAGTCTTATGGTCCCAACATTTAAAGTACCTTTATCAGAGTTTGTGTGTGATATTGTCATACCTAGTTCCCCTTGGTACCATGACATTTACAACTATTTACATGACCAATACTTATTCCTAGACTTTTCCATAACCAATGAAAAACTTTTATCAGACAAGATTCCTCATGCATTATCATTGCTGACATCATATATAAGAAGAGTTTATATGGAACTTTTCTTACATGTCTTGATCTCAAAGAAGAAAAAAATGACCCTAAGTGAGGTATACAAGGTATTTCTTGTGCCCATTCTAGTGGCCCTACTTTGGAAAAGAAACTCCTAAGGATTGGGTATTATTATCCTACCATGGAAAAAAATTCCTATATTCTTGTATAGAGGTGCTAAAAATGTCAGATACATGAAGATATAATACATGCACCATCACAATAGTTACAACTAATCACACCTCCATGGTCATTTTCATAGTGGGGAGTTGAACTTGTTAGGAAAATCCATCCCTCATCCTCCAATGGTCACAAGTACATAATCACAACCACCGAGTATTTTATAAAGTGGATAGAAGCTATCTCCATTACCTATATTACTAGAAAACAAATTTCCAAGTTTATCCTCAACTACATCATTTTCTAGTATGGAATACCCTTTTCCATAGTCACAGTTAATAATACCCAATTCAAAAATCAAAATGTCTAAGAAATCTGTAAAAATTTTCACATCAAGCAATACTTTACCTCATGATACTACCCTCCAAGTAATTGTCAAGATGAGGTGTCTAATAAAACAATATTGAAAATCTTAAAGAAGATTGTCGATGACGCTGGTCATGGCTGGCACCTCCAACTCATTCTTGCCTTATGGGCATACCATATTCCCTAGTCTATGGATCAAAATCCATTTTTCTAATAGACATCGAGTTACCTTATTTTCCCATATCATTGAAAAATCTCATTTCAAATGAAGACTACTGAGTATCTAGGCTAGAAGAGCTTGAAATCCTTGATGAGAAATTCCAAAATGCTCTTAATCATTTGCAAGAATACCATAATCATCTCCGCAAAAGATATAAAAAGAAGGTTTGGGTGAGATTATTTGAAGTAGGAGACCTACTTTTAATGGAAAATTAGAGGAACTTGGTTGATAGAGACAAACTAGGAAATTTAAAACCAAATTATCTTGGGCCTTACATTGTCACATCAACATTTGGTTTAGGTACATATTAGTTTTCTATGCTTGAGAGTGATCTAGTGCATGGGAGTGATCTAATTCCTAAGAATGATCTAATACCAGATCCTATCAATATATTTCATTTGTGAAAGTTCTACTCATGACATTGGGAGAATCCTTTTTAAAAATATCGTAAAAAATTAAAAAAAGACAAAAAAACATAAATAATGTCACTTAGGAAAAAACCTAGCAAATAGGTATGTTGAGTGACACCAAAAAAATAGATTTACCAGAGAAATAAGTTATCTTATGGTGAATATGACTTCAATGGCATCTTGGGAAAGTACCTTTATAAAAACTTGGCAACATGAAGCATGTGTCAAGATTTCTTCTCCACTATCTACTGTCATTATGTCTAATCCAACTACTTGTCCATCATTATGCATCCATTGTTGTGCATCTGATCTCATAATAATCTTTTCATGCTCTCTAAGGCTTGGAATTCATTAGTATTTTGTAAAAGCCACACCATTCACAAGTTAGTATATCATGCATTCAAAATTCACTCCATTAGGCTATTCATGAATTTATCAATTATGTCAATCCCATAATAAATTATCCCATGTCTAGACTGAGGGAACACTTATGTCATGATCATAAAAAGACCTAAAATACTGCCTAAAAATCAGAAAACATAAAAAAATCCAAAAACAATCTCTTATTTCTCATCATCAATAACAATCCTTTTTCTATGAAAAGCATTGAACATACACCAAATGCAACAAGTATGAGCTTCACAAATGAAGCATCAATGAACAAAATTAACAACTAGTCCTCAATCAAACTGATCACATCATCTTATCTAATAGTCAAATATTAGAAGTCCTTTTCATCACATGATTATCATGTCTTATACAAAGGACAAATACACTTGAAACTAGATAGGTCAATCTAAAGCGGGGTAGCTCATTCTTGAAAACTAGACGTCTTCATCATCAATGTCATTATAAAAAACAAACACATAACAAAGATAAAGAGTAACATGGTTGACTTTGTTTCTAAGTAATTATTATCTTATTATGAATTATCTTGAGTCATGTTCCTAAGCTTCTTTGGGATATCCACAAGTGGTTAGAGAAGCTGAGATGGTTCGTGATTCTATTTTCTTTATCCACTATTTGTGGGATGTTTTCTTTCATGAAGTATAGGGGAGAGGGTATTTTGGTTTTATCTTCTTAGGTATGATCACATATAATAAAAATATCCACTGAAACAAATATTACAATAGATAAATGATGCTCATGAATTTCACTACACATAGCTCAACCTTTAACACTCATATCCTTAGATGGATTGATTAAACATTCCTTGTCTTTTATATGTTCCTGTCAAAATGCAAGGGGATAATCCTACCTTGATCTTTCATAGCTTAGTGGGGAAACACCCATTTTGCTAAATAAAAGTGGCTCAATGATGAAAATAATCACATCTAGATAAGAATATTCAAAAGAGAAAAGTGGATTATGAAGTACATAGTCTGGATTTCAATGGGCAGTCCATTGTTTTGGTTGATTTACCTAAATGTTTATCAACATAGTCATATCACTAAATTTTATTAGTCAGTCCTAATATTTTTCTTAGTCAATCCTAACAATTCTTTTAGTCAGTCCCTATAGTCATTACAATCTTGTATTATGGTACAACAAAAAATAACGCATCCTGCATCCATCACATGTCAGTACATAATAATCATGGTCATAATCATATCATTTGCATTTCATCACAAACATCAACCACGTGCATATAAAATACAAAAACATAGATCATCATTAGTCATTAAATGCATTACATATAAGAATCATAAACATTGCATCCATAAACAAAGCATAGTCATATAGATAAATCATGTCATGTATATCATCATAAAGTCAAATAGAAGTAATAAAATATCATCAATAAAACATGTGTATAATGAGATATATACATCATCATAGGCATCATATCATTATATTGTAGACAATAAAAAATGGTCCATGCTTATGTGGCCCCTTTTAAACATGTCTTCTATGTATAATTTTCATCCCTAATTCACATCATAATATGACCTAATCAATCACTTTCAAAATCAATCCAAGTCTTGTCAATCACTTTTGAAGTCAGTTAAAATCTTTATCATAGTTATCAAACCTCTTTCAAAACCTTTTCAAATAATCAAAATCGATTCAAAACCATTTCAATGTCATCAAAATGTGTTCAAATCCTTATCAAAATCATCAATTCGATCAAAATTGGCTAATTTTTCCTTTTAGGGGTAAATAACCATTAAATTATCCCTTATCCTAAGCCTTGATAAATAAATTGACTTTATTGATCCCTTTTGTCCTAGCTCCCACAATTAATTAATCATCTAAAATTTTAAATTATGGAATTTTATAATTCCTAATTCCCTAATTTCTAGTTTGGTGGGAATAAATGAGTTTTTAAATTAAAAATTCCTACTCTTCCATTTTCCCACTAATTGTACTTACATTCCCTAAAAATTAGCTTCATGATTTCTTACACCTTCCCTTCCTATTTTTCCCACTAATTTATCCTCCACCTTTCCCTACCAAAATACCCTTAATTTGTGCATTCTAAAATGCAATGAGTTTTTAAATTAAAAACTCTTCCATTTTCTTGCTAATTGTGCTTCCATTCCCTAAAAATTAGCTTCTCGTTCAGTATTCGTAGCTTTGAAAGAAGATTCAAAAGAAGAAGAAGAAAGGTATGTTGAAACAACACTTATTTCTAAAGTTAGCACAAATGATACATGGATTATTTATAGTGGTTGTACTCATCATATGATTGGTGATGAAGATAAATTTGAATACCTTGAACATTATAATGGAGGATCTGTTAAAATGGGAAATGATACACATTGTCTAGTAAAAGGAAAATGATATATCTTGTTGGACAATAAGATTAGATGTGAGAATGCATATTGGGTGAAGGGACTTAACTATAATTTGTTGAGTGTAGCATATCTAAATAACTCAAGTCACCGAGTTGCATTTGAAAATAGAAAGGTAAAAATCTATGATGATACTAGAAAGTTGGTCGGTACTGGTGAAGAATCAAAAGGTAATCTGTTCTATCTTGATAATG
The DNA here is from genome assembly GCA_027943335.1 of Chamaecyparis obtusa. Lineage (NCBI taxonomy): Eukaryota > Viridiplantae > Streptophyta > Pinopsida > Cupressales > Cupressaceae > Chamaecyparis > Chamaecyparis obtusa. Next base: position 738,811 of record BSBK01002447.1, on the reverse strand, counting down.
TTGAAACTTCTTGTTTAATGGCTAGAATTGAAGATGTGTGGTTGTGGCACAAAAGGTTGTGTCATGTGAATCTTGACAACATGGTTAAGATCAGTGAGAAAAGAAAAGTTAGAGGCTTCCTGAGCTTATCTAAACTTGACCATAATCATGTGTAAATAATGTCAAATGGGAAAAATGTCAAAATCTAGTTTCAAGAGAAGACATATTCATCTAAAGCTATTTTGGAGCTGGTTCACACCAACTTATGTGGTCCTATGAGAACTCAAAGTTATTATGGTGATAGATATTTTATTTTATTTGTTTATGACTACTCTAGGATGATGATAGTTATGTTTTTGAAAGAGAAATCTAAAGCTTTCAAGATGTTTAAATGGTATAAAGCTAAAGTGGTAAAGGAAAGTGGAAAATACTTAAAATGTTGAAGATCTGATAGAGGTGGTGAGTTTATTTCTGATGAGTTCACTAAATTTTGCAATGAGCATGGAATTAAAAGATAGATTTTTGCACCGAGAATGCCACAACATAATGGAATTATTGAAAGGAGGAATATATCCATAGTTGACTGTACTAGAACACTGATGATTGAGAAAGATGTTGCACAAATGTACTGGAGAGAAGCTGTTAGAACTACTATATACACATTGATCCAATTACAACTGAAGAAAGATTCAAACAAGACACCTTATGAGTTATGGTATGGATACACACCGAATGTTAGTTATTTCAAAACATTTGGAAGTAGATGTTACATTCTGGAGTATGATAGAAATGGAAAATTTGATTCTAAAGGTGATGAAGGAATATTCTTAGGATATTATACTAAAAGTAAAGCTTACAAATGTTTGAATAAGGTTTCTAACAAAATGATTGAAAGTGAAAATGTGAGGGTTGATGAGTTTGCTAAGAAAAATGATGAAGAAAGAAAAAAAGAACCATAAGACTATGGTAGATATACATTCATTGAATTACATGAACCTCTACCCAAGAAAAAGGTTGAAGCTACCGAGCAATAGGATAAAGAGACCAAGCATCATCCCATAGAGACCAAGAATTAGGAAGTAGCTACTGAGGAAGATATTGATCCTACATTGACTAATGAACAAATAAGAGAACAAGTGTTAGCAAAATTTGTGAGAAGACACCATCCACAGAACTAGATTATTGGTGACAAGAAAGCTAGCATGATGACACAAAGTAAGTTGAGAAACACCACATGTTTAGTTTGTGAATTTGAACCTAAACATGTTAGAGATGCACTTAAGAATGATGAATAGATTAAAGAAATGAATGAGGAAATTGAGAAAATACTGAAGAATAAAATGTGGACATTGGTACCAATACCAAATGATAAAAATGTTATTGGAACAAAATGGATATTTAGAAACAAGTTGAATGAGAATGGTGACATCACTAGGAAGAAAGCAAGACTTATATGTAAAGGATATGCACAAGAAGAAGGTATTGATTATGGTGAGACCTTTGCACCAGTTGCAAAACTTGAAGGAGTTAGAATATTACTTGTATATGTTTCCTTCAAAGGATTCAAAGTATATCAAATGGATGTCAAATCTACATTTTTGAATGTGATACTTGAGGAAGAGGTTTACATTGAACAACCTAAAACTTTTGTTGATCCAAATCAAAAAAACATGGTATGTAAGTTACACAAAGCACTGTATGGACTAAAACAAGCATCAAGAGCATGGTATGAAAGACTGCATTCATATCTTATAGGTATTGGATTTTAAAGAACAAGTGATAATAGAAATTTATGCTTGAAAGGTGAAACTGATGACAAGATTCTTATTGCTGAAATTTTTGTTGATGATATCATATTTGGAGGACATGATAATCTATGAAAAGAATTTGTTGATGAAATGAGAAAGGAATTTGAAATTTCAATATTTGGAGAGATTAAATTCCTTCTTGGTTTGCAAATTCTACAACAAAATGAAGGGATATTCATAATAAAATCAAAGTACATCAAAGAAGTGTTGAAGACCTTTATAATGGAAGATTCAAAACCAGTAGGTACACTGATGGTCACATGATGCTAATTAACAAAGGATGATCAGTCAACCAAGGTAAATCAAACACTATACAGATCAATGATTGGAAAACTGATGTATGTTATGCATAGTAGACCAGATATTGCACATGCAGTTGGGATTGTGTAGCAAGATTTTTTGCTACTCCTAAGGAATCTCATATGACTGTTGTTAATAGGATTATGGGATACTTGAAGAACATAGACAATTATGGTTTATGGTACAAGAAAGAGGGAAATTTTAAACCACACATTTACACCAATGCAGATTGGGCTGGAAATATTGATGACGAGAAGAGCACTACCGGTGGAGTATTCTTTTTGGGAGAAAGATTAGTTACTTGGATAAGAAAGAAACATGCATGCATTTCTCAGTCTACTACCAAAGCAGAATATGTTGTTGCTTCTGCTAATTGTTCAAACATTGCATGGATAAGACAATTTTTGGAAGTGATGAATGAAGAGATCACTGATCCAGTGATAATATATTGCGACAACACAAGTTCTATAAACATTTCTAAGAATCCAGTGATGCATTCAAAGACAAAGCACATGTCTATTAATTATCACTACTTGAGGGAACAAGTACAAGAAAAGAAAGTGAAACTAGAGTTTGTGAAATCAAAAGAACAACTTGCAGACACATTTACCAAACCCTTATTGAAGGATACATTTGAGTATTTGAGGACTAGACTAGGGGTTCATCCCCTGTCTATTAGTCACTAAGGTGATCAGGAGGTTGCATCAACCTATACTTTATCAAAATATCAAATGATGTTGATGCATATTGTTCACACTTTATGATTCCTAAGGTTGTGAAAGCTGGAATGGAGAACACTATATATTGGTACATGAAAGCACTTGATCTGAACCGAACACTAGAGATAATATTTTGGATAATGCAGAGTTGTTTATTCTTTTTGGAATTGTTGTCAAAGGGATAGAATAAATCAAATGAAATACCTATCCGGTGGGAGAGAAGAATCACAAAAAAAAGAAAAAGATCAAATCCACAGGGAGAGTCTGCATGAAATGTTGTGTAGTGATTAAACATATTAAATGTACAAGCTAGGGAGAGCTTACTGAGCTACAACATTTATCTATAGAGTTGTAGTACATATGTTTGGTATTCTATGGCATATTTCATATTGTGTTTCCATCAATGCCAAAGGGAGAGATTGATAACCTACAACTGATTGAATAACTTGATGGAATGAATGGACAAGTAAAAGACAGTGATTAGAGATCACTGAGCTACTAAAGTGAAATGTAAGGCAATTAAATCAGTCAATGTATTTTCATTGATGTCAACTAGTCTTGACTGTTCTTATCATGATAGTTACAAAAATTTGAAGAAGAAAAATGGTAAAGGAATGAGATATCTAGATGAAGATGAGATGGATACGGAAGATATGGCTAAGGTATACATTGGGTAACTTATTGATGAATCTATGGCATCATGTTGTTGACTTGATTGTATTACATGACTTTGTTATGTATTGAAGATCAAACCGAGCAAGTTTATGTGGTTGGTAATTGAAGATTTCAGTATACACCGAGCTAGTATAGTGTATACCGAGTACAGTATTAACCAAGTGAAAGAAACAAATAAAGTTTATAACTATTGACTAAATTAATGAGCTGGATAATTGCTTATGATTTCAAGGTAAAAGATAAATTTTTTTATGATGATCTAATGATTGACAAAATTCAAGATTGATTGAATGGAGAAGGGTGAAACGTGTTATAGACACATCTGTCGAGGAAGCTTGAAGCAGCAAAAGGAACGATGGATATTAAGAGGAAAAATCTAACAGATGATAAGAAAATGGTTTATGAAGTCTATTTAAAGAGACATGAGATTCATTATTGAGTTTGGAGCTTATTGACACTATAGGAGAATTCACGTGAAAGGACTATTTTTCATGCACTGTTGATCAAACTGATTACAGACATAACCAAGCTGAATTACAGGCATTATCGAGCGTCAAGGTATTATTCACCGAGCTGAATAAGTTGGAGAATATGAAGCATTGAAGTGAATATTGATTATTTCAACATCATCATGATTATTTCATTATCGCCATCTTCCTCTTCACTTCTTTTCTATTTCTTCTTGTCCTTTGTTATTGCTTGTGAGTTGCTAGGGGTGTTTTCCTTAATGGTGTCTTCTTCACCTTTGGGTGTCTCCTATTTATCATCTGATTTCTTTTCACTCTTATTATTTTTACCTTCATCTCCTTTCTTTCTTTGAATGGTATCATCAAGTGTTACTCTTGGGACCTGTTGTGTTGTTGTAGTAGCAACATCTCCACTCTGACTTTGTTCAATTATTTTTGTATTTCCTATTGGTGCAGGAGCACCCTAAATGAACCAAGTGTTATTATGGAACCTATGGTTTTCATTAAGGTCCTTAGATACCTCTAGTTATGTTAGGACAATGGGTTAATCATTGGACTTCTTTGTAAGACCATAGTTCCAAGATTGGCATCCTATGAGCCCTTGGTTTACTATTTGTCAATGATGATCAAAAACCCTAGGCTTAGGTTTTTTGTGTGTTTTTCATGTTTGGATCCACTAGGGATCATTAAAATAAGATTAAGACCAATTTTGGTCATCAAATTTGCAAAATTGTAAAATATACAAAAATGCTCAAAAGTTGTCAAGCAACTTTTGTCAAGAACTTGCAAATGAACTCCCAAATGGATAATTAGTTCAAATATATTATGTAACCATTGGGAGTGCCTAAAAAATCCCTTTCAGGAGGGTGGTAGGCTCATGATGTAATTTTGGCATTTAGAATCAATAAAATATAACCATTTCTCTGCAAATACGAAGGACAGTCGATCAGTATGGATTGGTATGGACAGAAGGACATGAAATTATGAAACCAAAAGTTTTTTGGCTGAACCTTGTTTCATTTTCATTTGGTCTCATGTGTTGATCAATCATAGTTTGAAAGATATTAGATTTGCAATCTCACTGCCTAGTTTGTAGGCTTAAAATTAGGGTTTCAATTGAGATTGAGTGTTCTACTCTATTCCACCATGGGAATCTAATGCCCCTTGGTGGAATTCAATTTTTGTTTATGTACTTTGAGAATATGTTGTTTAGGAGTGATAACTTGTAGGGAGATGGATTTTCCATGATGCCCTAAGTGTACATCTCTATGGGTGCACCCTCAAGCGACTGAGTATAGTCATCACAATTGATGATTGGGGATTCACCAAGACCTCTAATTTTGTATATAAGGTCCTTATGTATGCCCTCACATTTTCCCATTATTGGGTTGGGCATTTGGTTAAGTTAAATAGCACTTGTAGTGCATTTGCAAGCCTAATTAGGCCTAATTGTTGTGCCTAGACTGGATACTTTCATGTCTTCCCTTTAGTTTCACACCTTGGTGCTTGGATATGATCCCTTAGGACCAAAAGGGTATCAGAATCTCTAATTTATTTATTATGTTACATGGAAGTATTTTTGGATAAAACCAAAATCACTTCGAGGAAGGGCTATAAGCCTAAACCTGATTTTGTGAAGCAACTATGTCATATGGGTTGCTAGTGAGTGAAAGAACCATTGGAACTATTAATTGGGGACCTAAATAGACCAGATCCTTGAGTATAGGTCACCCCTGGTCCTGTGAGACATTTCATGGGGAATTGTTGATAAATTGGGTTAGAGTGCTTCATAGCCAATCTTGGTAATTGGTGTTTGGGATTTGGTGAGACCTAGTGAGTAGGTTTCCCTTGGGGTTTGGGGTTTTGATAACCTTGTGCCTTTTCCTTACTCCACTTATGATAGGTGTAGGGCACTTTTCCCTTAAATTTGGGTGTATGGGTCATATTGCCTTATCATTTTTTATTGTTTAAAGCTTCCTACTACCCACTTTGCATCAAATGGTATACAAGCTATGTCTACTCCTGAGGATGAAGAGATCCCTACAAGGGTTACAAACAATGAATTAGCAAAGATGGTGAGAGAAAAGAGGGTAGAAAATATAGCCCTAACCAAGAGGCTCCAAGAACTTGAGGATAAGGTAGACAAGGGTAAAGAGAATGAGTCTGGTGATGAAGAAGGGAGTGTAGAGGAGGAAGACACCCTTGATTAGAACATCCCTATAGACCAAAGACCCTTCATAGACACCTTAAAGTATATGGGAAGAAGGACCATGGAAGAAAAGATGGACTTACTAGTTTTCAGTGGTAAGAGGAATGCAGATCTGGCCTTGGATTGGATAGAAGCCTTAACAAGCTTCTTTCAATGTGAGGACATCCTTGAGAAGCAAAGGGTGAAGATGGAAAAATCCAAGTTGAAGGGAGCAACCCTAACTTGGTGGAACTTCATCCAAACAGAAAGGGTGAAAAATGGAAGAAGTATGATTACTTCATGGAACAAGATGATAGCCCTAGTCAAGGAAACATATGTACCTGAAGACTATGGGGTACAACTCCATAGGAGGAAGAAAAGTCTAAAGCAGAAAGACATGGACATAGGCTCATACACTGAGGAGTTCCTAAAATAATGTATGAAGACAAATGCGACAAAAGATGAAGAAGAAAAGCTAGCAAGGTATATGAATGGTCTTAAGGTGTCCATTCAAGAGGAACTTAGCCTACATTTCCCTACCATAGTAAATAAGTGCTATCAAATGGCACTCAAGGTAGAGGAAAAGTGGAAGAGAAAATAGGAGTTTGGCAAGGGAAAGAACAATGACAGTGGGAAGAACTTTAGAGGAAGAGGAACCTCTTGGAATAGAATAAAAAATAGTGGCAATAGTAGCAGGACCCCTGACCAAGGAGACAAAGAAAATAGTGATTCAAACTCAAGAGGAAACCATAGAGGGAGGAGACCCTTCAATAGAGGGAGAACAAACATAGGAAGAGGAAATGGACCCCTAAAGTGTTACTACTGCAATCAATTGGGACACCATACAAGAAGGTGCCCTGATAAGAGAAACAATAACAACCAAGGGGAAAGAAGAGCATAGCTCATCCAAGAGGAAAAAAAAGAAGACAATGTAGATGCAAGAGACTTAGAACTAGAGGAAGGAGTATGTTTGATGATGAGACAAGTCTTTCTTCAAGTGCCACAAAACCAAGAACCTCCACAAAGGAAAAATCTCTTCAGGACAAAGATCAAATGCCATGGAAAGGTATGTAATTTGCTCATAGATTCTGGTTCGACTAAAAATTTGGTATCTAGTGAAATGGTTCAAAAACTAAATCTTCCTAAGAAGCCACATCCTTTTCCCTACCATATCTCTTGGCTAACAAAAGGCTAACAAACCTTAGTGACTAAACAGGCATGGATAGAATTTCAATTGCAGACTTTAAAGATAAAGTTCTTTGTGATGTTGTTGAAATGGATGCCTCCCACATTCTTCTAGGTAGGCCTTGGCAATATGATGTAGATGATACACACCATTGTAGGAAGAATACCTACTCCATCACCAAAGATGGAAAAACCTTCACCATGAAGCCCCTGCTTGACAATAAAATGGAGAAGGAACCCATTGTCATCATCATGGGTGAAAAGGAAATGTTGAAAACATTGAAGGAACTTGAAATTGAAGTTGTTATCTTAATCTCCAAGCCCAAGGATAGGATAAGATCTAATGATAAGGATCCTATACCAGATGAAGTCAAGAACCTATTAACAAAATACAGTGATGTCACTGCTAGTGACCTACCCACAAGCCTCCCTCCCTTAAGAGATATCAGTCACCAAATAGACTTAATACCTACATTCCTCCTTGCCTAACAAGGCCCCATACAAAATGACACCAATTTAGTATGAAGAGATTGCAAGGCAAGTCAATGAACTATTAGAGAAGGGACTAATTCAGAAAAGTCTCAGTCCTTGTGTTGTCCCTTTGGTCTTAGCCCATAAAAAGGATGGAAAATGGAGGTTATGTACTGACAACAGAACCTTGAAAAAAATAACTATAAGATATAGGTTCCCCATCCCAATAATGGAGGATTTTCTTGATCAACTTGGCACTGCTTGTTACTTTACAAAAATTGATTTAAAATCAGGCTATCACCAAATTAGGATAAAGCTAGGAGATGAATGGAAGACAAAATTTAAAACAATTGAAGGTTTTTTTGAATGGCTTGTTATGCCATTTGGCTTGAACAATGCTCCTAGTACATTCATGAGGATCATGAATGAGATTCTCATTGATTTTATTGGTAAGTTTGTAGTCATATATCTGGATGACATTCTGATTTACAGTCATGGCAGGGAAGAACATCTTGATCATGTTGAGCAGGTCTTAAGGAGACTTCATCAGCATAAGTTAGTGATTAACTTGGAAAAGTGAATGTTCATGAAGAAGGAACTTGTCTTTCTAGGATTTGTCATCTCCCAAGGCACCCTCAAAATGGATCTAGAGAAGGTTGAAGCAATTGCCAACTGGCCTACACCAAAGAACCAAGGTGATGTTAGAAGCTTTCATGGTTTAGCAACTTTTTATAGGAAGTTTATGAAAAACTTTAGCCATGTGTGTGCTCCTATGTTGGACACTATAAAAGGTGGAAAAAATACTAGATTTGAATGGACTAAAGAAGCTACAAATGCATTCCAATATCTCAAGACTAGAGTGGCCCAATACCCAATCCTAGCGCTCCCTGACTTCAACAAGGTATTCATTGTTGAAACAGATGCAAGCAACTTGGCTATAGGTGCAGTCTTGAGCCAAGATGGTAAGGCCATAGAATTTTTCTCATAAAATTGAATGATGCAAAGAAGAGGTATTCTACATATGATTTATAACTTTATGCAATGGTACAAGCCCTGAAAAAATGGAGACACTACTTACTCCCTAAAGAATTCATTGTTTATACTGATAACCATTCACTAAGTTTTCTTAACAGTCAGGAGAAGCTTGGAGTCAAACACATCAAATGGGTGGAGTAGTTGTAGGCCTATACCTTCAATATAAAGCACAAAAAGGGAGTGGCAAACAAAGTGGCTGATGCCCTAAGTAGAAGGGTTGGATTGGTTGAAGAAGTAAAAATTCAAAGTGTAGGGATTAACTCCCTAAAACACCTATATGCAGATGATCTAGAATTTGGAGAAATTTTTGAGGTATGCACTAAAATGGTGGGCAAATACCATACTAATTTTCCTAATTTCCTGAGTCAGAATGGACTCTTGTTTAAAGGAGCCCAATTGTGCATTCCTAAATGCTCCATGAGAGCAAATATCATCAAAGAGAAACATTGTGGTGGCTTAGGTGGCCATTTTGGGATAGATAAAACCACTGATTTAGTGAAAAGAAGTTATTTTTGGCCAAGAATGGGGAATGAAGTCAAGAAGTTTGTAGAATCTTGTACTATTTTCCAACAAGTAAAAGGGGTATCCACTAACCAAGGACTGTACCAACCCCTACCAATTCCCTCTAGGCCATGGGAATCAATCTCAATGGATTTTTTAATGGGTTTGCCAAGAACAAAATAGGGATATGATAGTGTTTTTGTCATTGTAGATAGATTTAGTAAAATGGTGCATTTTGTTCCTTGCAAGAACACAAATGATGCCTCCCATATAGCACACCTATTCTTCAAAGAAGTAGTTAGAATCCATGGTCTTCCACAAACAATAGTCTCTCACAGAGATGTAAAGTTTCAAGGTCACTTTTGGAGGACACTCTTCAAGAAATTGGGCACCAACTTGACTTATAGTTCAACATACCACCCACAAATAGATGGGAAAATGGAGGTGGTAAACAGGTCTCTTGGAAATCTCCTAAGATGCCTTGCCAAACAATACTCCCAAAGTTGGGATATGATTTTACATCAAGAAGAGTTTTCATTTAATGATTCAATGAATAGGTCTACTGGAAAGACACCATTCCAAATAGTATATGGACTCCATCCCAAGGGTCCATTAGATTTTGTGGAGTTACCCTCTGATTTCAGAGTTAGTGCATAAGGAGAGGAATTAGCCAAACTGATCTCTAAAGTGCAGATAGAGGTGAAAGAGGCACTACAACAATCCACCATGAAATATAAGGCACAGGTAGATAAAAGAAGGAGAGAAGTTCATTTCAAGGTTGGAGATAGAGTATGGGCATACCTAAGGAAGGAGAGACTCCCTAAAGGAAGATACTCAAAGCTGCACATGAAGAAAATTGGACCATGCACCATCATCAACAAGATGGGTGAAAATTCTTATGAAATTTCATTTCCTCCCACTTTACTGATTTCTCCTATTTTTGATATTGCAGACCTTACCCCTTACAAGTATTTTCTAGATGTTTCTAATGTGCATTCATTTCCTCCCACTTTACTGATTTCTCCTATTTTTGATATTGCAGACCTTACCCCTTACAAGTATTTTGCAGATGTTTCTAATGTGCAGGGTCCACATGATGAAGATGATGGAGACTATGTGACAAATCTCCCACCAAGCAAGAAAATGGAGTTAGATAAAATTCTAGAATCTAAAGTGCTGAAGAAGACAAGGAAGACTAAGTACATGTAGTACTTAGTGAAATGGAGAGGACTCCCTCCAATAGATGCTACATGGATGACAGAGGCACAGATCCATCAACATGGCACCATTGTTGACCAATTAACCTCAAGTAGGAACTTGAGTTCAAATCTCATGGGGAGTATGGTGTAGGAGCACCCTGAATGAACCAAGTGTTCTTATGGAACCTAGGGTTTTCATTAAGGTTCTTAGATGCCTCTAGTTATGTTAGGATAATGGGTTAATCATTGGACTTCTTTGTAAGACCATAGTTCCAAGATTGGCATCCTATGAGCCCTTGGTTTACTATTGGTCAATGATGATCCAAAACCCTAGGCTTAGGTTTTTTTTTGTTTTTTTCATGTTTGAATCCACTAGGGATCACTAAAATAAGATTAATACCAAGTTTGGTCATCAAATTTACAGAATTACAAAATATTAAAAAATGCTCAAAAGTTGTCAAGCAACTTTTGAGCAAACTTGACAACTTTTGTCAAGAACTTGTAAACCAACTCCCAAATGGATAATTAGTTCAAATATGTTATGTAACCATTGGGAGTGCCTACAAAATCCCTTTCAGGAAGCTGGTAGGCTCATGATGTAATTTTGGTATTTAGAATCAATAAAATATAACCATTTCTCTACAAATCCCAAGGACATTCGATCAGTATGGATTAGTACAGAGAGAAGGACATGAAATTATGAAACCAAAAGTTTGTCTAGAAAACCTTGTTTCATTTTCATTTGGTCTCATGTGTTGATCAATCATAGTTTGAAAGATATTAGATTTGCAATCTCACTGTCTAGTTTGTAGGCTTAAAATCAGGGTTTCAATTGAGATTGAGTGTTCTACTCGATTCCACCATGGGAATCTAATGCCCCTTGGTGGAATTAAATTTTTGTTTATGTACTTTGAGAATATGCAAGTTAGGAGTGGTAACTTGCAGGGAGGTGGATTTTCCATGATGCCCTAGGTGTACATCTCTATGTGTGCACCCTCAAGTGACTGAGTACAATCATTAAAATTGATGATTGGGGATTCACCAAGACCTCTAATTTGGTATATAAGGTCCTTTTGTATGCCCTCACATGTTCCCATTATTGGGTCGAGCATTTGGTTAAGGGAAATAGCACTTGTAGTGCATTTGCAGGCCTAATTATTGTGCGTAGACTGGATACTTTCCTATCTTCCCTTCAATTTCACACCTTGGTGCTTGGATATGATCCCTTAGGACCAAAAGGGTATCAAAATATATAATTTATTTATTATGTTGCATGGAAGTATTTTTGGATAAAACCAAAATCACTCCGAGGAAGGGTTACAAGCCTAAACCTGATTTTGTGAAGCAACTATGTCATATGGGTTGCTAGTGAGTGAAAGAACCATTGGAACTATTAATTGGGGACCTAAATAGACCAGATCCTTGAGTATAGGTCACCCCTAGTCCTATGAGACATTTCATGGGGAATTGTTGATAAATTGAGTTAGAGTGCTTCATAGCCAATCTTGGTTATTGGTGTTTGGGACTTGGTGAGACCTAGTGAGTAGGTTTCCCTTTGGGTTTGGGGTTGTGATAACCTTATGCCTTGTCCTTAATGCACTTGTGATAGGTGTAGGGAACTTCTCCCTTAAATTTGGGTGTACAGGGCATATTGCCTTATCATTTTTCATTGTTTGAAGCTTCCTACTGCCCACTTTGCATCACCTATGTCCTTTTCTTCTCTTGTGTCTTTTTCTTTATCTTCCTCTTGAGATCCTTCATGTTATTGCTATTGTTTAACCTATTTGTCTTTCTTGTCCTCTTGATATATATCCTTTGGTTGATCTATGGTCTTAGTTACACGTTCGGTCTCTTTATTCTTCTCAATTTCTTCAACCTTGTTTACTTTAGTATCAACCACATTATCAGTAATAATAATAGTATTTACTTCAAGTGGTGGTTGGAGTGGTGATTAATCATCATTATTTCCACCCAATGGGGAATCAGGAGTGTTTTTTATGTCATCTTCAGTATTAGATGTGTTTGTGATGTCTTCAATTGTAATAGTCTCAATTGTTGTGACTGGTGGTTGAGGTTGGTCAATGTTGAATATCCTTTTCCAAGTTGTTAACGCTTCCTTTTCAACCTCTTTTTCTTTACCAGCTATAATGAGTCCAGTCCCATGACTAATTTTAAATGTGCCTTTATATGTTTCAAGTGCATTATCCATTTCTTTCTCTCAAAAATGTGGCATGGTGAGTATGAGTGTCCTTTATATTACCTCTCTCTATATTTTTAGTGATGCATCACATCTTATATTTATTGCATCAAGTAATTTATTAGGTGCATGTCCTTTAAGGTGATTAGGCACTCTAATATGTTTATGAAAATAAAATACAAGTGCATCTCCAATTACCTTTTTCTCTTCATTAGATAACTTCTCAAACTTTAAATTTCTTATATAATTGATTGTTCCATGTTCTCTTACTCCTTTTGTAATATCTATAGTAGTTATTGTCTTTCCAGACTTACCTAAGTTTGTGATTTCCTTATCATAATTAGTCTTTTCACTATCCTCCTCTTTTTTCTGTGTCTTTCTTTTGCTCGAAGAGGCTTTGGTCTGATCTCTATTTTTTCTCTTCTCATAGGTTTTTATTTTCTTAGGGTTAGTGGATTGACCTTTCTGAACTTTACCCACTTCTTTTTCTTTCCTCTTTCCATAGACCTCATGAATTTTGTTCTTTTCCACTGTCGAACTACCACCTTCTTCTATTCCAGTTTTTTTCTTCTAATTGACTTATTATCTTCTTTACTTTTCTTTCTACTCTAGGCTTTTTCAATCCAAGTGTTATTCTCTAATATGATTCTTCATATGTTCCATATCTCTTTGAATTTTTATTCACCGGTAATTGTAGCAATGCATTTATATGTAGGGTAAGAAAATGTTCATTTATCTCATAACCCATTGCTGATATCCATGAGACTCTAGGTTCAATTGCTTGAATCTTACATGTGTCAATATCCACTAGAAAACAAATTGTCTCTATACTTTTCAAATACGTGAAGGGGTATCCTATACTAATTGTTCATTTTGTCTTGGAATTATTTAAAGTATCCCTAGACATAATATGGTTTAGGTTATCTCCTAGTTCACCAATGTAATCATTCATCTGATAAATTGTAGGCTCGTTGGTTTTCTAAATAACATTTCCTTTTCTAGGAAAATAGTTTTGCACATAGAAGAACACACATACCAATAGGGATCCATGTTTGAATGCTTTCTTTTTGTCAGTCTAGATCCTCTTCATATTTTCTAGTAATTGCATTTTGACCATCTTAGCTAGGTCATATCTTGTTCCTTCCTTTACAATTCGATATGTAGAATGAATAGCACCATAAGGCGTGCTACTCAAATGACTAGATTGATAGACTTTGTATCCCACAATCATTGAAGTGAATATAACTTCCTGATCCTCAATGTAATCAATCATTATTTCATGATGATCTTGTCTTAACTTTGTCAGCGTTTCCACCATTTGCACCAAAATTTGTCTTAGGGTACATGTTTCCCCGTTGACACAAAATCCAATAATCATATGTATCAACTCCTTTGTGATCTTGATTGGTCAATAAATTGGCTCAGAACATAGCATATCCATTCCTTCTTTAATTTTTTTGGCAAATCCAGCAGATGGGTCGAACCCTTTGTCCGAAGGTGTTTGAACTCATCTTTCAATTCTCCATTATCACACATAGCTAGGTATTCCTCTTGAATATTTTCATCTCCAAGATCAATAATGATGCAATGTATGAATGTTATTACATCCTCAATCAATAATACCCTAGGTGGAATTGGGGATAGGACACATGTTTTATCAATTTCAGCAACCTTTATCAGATATAGTTTGTATTTTGGTTCGGGTTCCTTGGTGATTTCTATCAACTTTTGTGTTGCAATTTCTGATACTATGATAGCTCTTCAAATTTATGACCTAAATCACAAATTATTTCTAATATCTTCTCAACTGATCACCGCTCTAATCAACTGCTCAACTAGGGTTCTCAAATCCGTTAATCAATTCTCTACATGAATTTTGCTCAAACAAATCTCACAATCAATCACACTGAGTACTCACTCTCCATTCTCATAACCACTCTTCAGAATGCAATGTGAGTAATGAATAGGTTTACTTAAATATTTATCTACATATAACCTATCCAATGGTAACATTACATACAATACAATAAATACAATTTATTGATATCACTTTATTTACCGATTATACTTACCATCAATTGCAACCTCCACTAGTTACTACTAGAAGTAACATTAGAACATAACATTTACAAATGATGATGTTAGTGATGAACAAGTACATCTCATAAATCAAATCTATGTAATACATCAGAACCAACATCAATGCATCTCATTATGCCAATAGATATTACCACTCATTATTATAAGGGACTGATAAGTTATAACAAACGAATTCAATCCCTAAGCAATACTTACTTGCTTAGTTTGAGGATGAATCCCTTGAGCTAGAGGATAATGGGTTAACTTTTGATGTGATGGCATCTACCAATAGATATTACCACTTATTATTATAAGGGACTGATAAGTTATAACAATCAAATTCAATCCCTAAGCAATACTTACTTGCTTAGTTTGAGGATGAATCCCTTGAGCTAGAGGATAATGGGTTAACTGTTGATGTGATGGCATCTTCTTTTCTTTCTTCCTTCTTTTTCTATGTCTTCTTCATCTCATTCCTTACTTCTTTAGGATTAACAATCATTTTACCTTTTCTTCCTTCATTGCTTGGTGATTGGTTCTTGTGTCTACAATATTTTGCTAGATGTCCAATCTTGTGACAATGGAAACACATCATACATGTTTTCCTCCAAGGTCTATTATTACCTCTAGGGTTCCTTAATCGACAATTCACCACCATATGTCCATAGTTCCCACAGATAGAGCATGTAACATTTATGTTGCCTTCTCTTCTTAGAACACTCACCGGTTTGTTAGACAATCTTGGTGATGGTATGATGAAGGGTGCTCCCCTTAATACCACAAAAATATAACAGAAATAGAGAAACCACAACAATATGCAAGAACAGAAAATTGGCTTCTTATTATCTCCATAAATGTGGAATTACAAACTTTCAGAATTACAATATGCAAAGCCACATGGGCATTCCCTTACAATATTCTGTAGGACAAAGCCTCGAATTATTGCCTAGATCTACTACCCAGAACTATTCTGAACTGCCTAAGACAATAATACAGCCTTCCTTATATAGGCAATTTTCCACCGCCTGGGAAGGTTCCAAAATTTTAGCCAATAAGGCCGACCAAACTTAGAATTATTTTATTTTACATTTTATTACATCATAGTCGGCTCAAGATAACCTTTGAAACCCGAACAGAAATTTTGAAGAAAATTATTTTTCGCCAATTCAGGTGGCCCAACTTCCGAAGACCATAAGTCATCACCAGTTGACCCGATCGGCTATTATAACCCCATTTCAGAAATGCCACGAAGCGCTCTACAGGCTTGACTAGTGCAAGCGCCTGTCACCCAAATTTTTGACCTCATCCAGGTCCTCTAAAGCCTTCAAAACTGAGTTCAAAGTTTCTGTACCCTGCTGCCAATATCGAAAATCTTCAATATCTTCCAATATACACTTGATCTGGCAATGAAACTTTACTGGCAGACTTATATGACCAAGATGAACCTCCAAGAAAGAAATCAGATCATTCTGAGCACATACAAAAATTACCAAAAATAGTAACTTTCCATAAATAGCAGCTCTGCACAAAATAGCCCTTATTGAATATAAAAATAGAAATATTTTTTTTTTGGGTGATGCAAGATTGCTCTTACACCCAGGATGCTCCTGCATCAGACACCCAGGGTAATTTGAGAAGTGACCCTATCACGACTCAGGTGTGTAGAGGAAAACTAAGATGGCTAACCTCCTCCTTTGTCAGCCATGATGAATCTTCAACAGGTCATCCTTTCCACTTGACCAGATATTCTTCATATGTCCTGTTTCTTGTGCTTCTGCCAACACAACTGTCCAGTATATCTTCGATCTCCTTAGTGTTTGAACTAGTTGCTGGAATACTCCACTGTGCTGCTATGATCGCATCTTCAACACCTCCTTCATGATACTCTGTCAGATTTGAAATGTTAAACACTGGTGAAATATTTAGCTCAGTAGGCAATTATACCTCATATGCGGTTCCTGAATCATGTTTCTTCAGTATCTGACATGGTCCAAACTTCTTCATTTTCAGCTTGTTATATGTACCAACTAGAAACTGCTCCTTCCGCAAATGAACCATGACTTCATCACCAACCTGAAATTTCTTATACCTCTTTTTCTCATCTGCCTTAACCTTATACTGTGTGTTCATCTTGGTAATATGCTTCCTCACCTCCCCATGGATGTTCTTCAAGTGTTCTGCAAAATCCTCAGCTTCAGCACTACTTATTTCTCCTTTATCTATCTTCCTCAATTCAGATGCATTTCTTAGACTACTTCCATATATAATCTGGAATGGTGATTTACCATTGCTCCTGTTGACAAAATTATTGTATGCAAATTCCACCTGTGGTAAAATCAAATCCCATCCTGTTGGCTTATCTCCAACCAAACATCTCAGCAAATTTCCCAAACTCCTATTCACCACCTCTGTCTGTCCATCAATCTGTGGATGATGTGATGAGTTGAACTTCAAATCTGTCTTCAACTTCTTCCATAATGTACACCAGAAATATCCAACAAACTTAGTGTCCCGATCTGAAACTATGGTCTTTGGCAAACCATGAAGTCTCACTACTTCTCTGAAAAACAATTCTGCTATATGAACAGCATCATTAGTCTTCTTGCAGGGAATGAAATGTGCCATCTTTGAAAATCTGTCAACCACCACAAAAATTGAATCATGTCTCCGCTAAGTCCTCGGTAAACCAAGAACAAAGTCCATGCTGATATCCTCCCAAAGCTTCTTTGGTATAGGTAATGGCTGATACAACCCTGTATTCTGCTTCACTCCTTTCACCATTTGACATACTCTGCAACTCTGTACAAACTTCTTCACATCTTGCTACAATTGTGGCCAATAATAATTCTCACTAACCAAAGAAAGGGTTTTGTCACGACCAAAATGTCTAGCCAATCCTCCGCTATGCTTCTCCTTGATGAGATTCTCCCTCATAGAACTTTGTGGAATGCACAACTGACTCCCTTTGAATAGCATATCATCCTGGATGATGAAATCTAGCCATTTCGTCCTGTCTAGAGTAACAGGTTCTGTACAAGCTTTCCAAGCTTCACCAAAATCAGGATCCTCTGGATACAAATTCTTGAGTTCCTTGAACCCAACCACTTCAATCTGCATTTCTGTCAGCAATAGTTGCCTTCTGCTATGAGCGTCTGCAACCCTATTAGACTTTCCACTCCTGTGTTTCAAAACAAATGTATAACTCTACAAAAACTCAACCCATTTCAAATGCCTTTGACTCAATTTTCCTTGACTATTCAAATATTGCAAAGCTTGATGATCAGTATACAAAACAAACTCCTTAGGAAGCAGATAATGTCTCCACTTCTTTAATGCCTGAACTATAGCATAAAATTCCTGATCATAAACATAATATTTCCTCTTGGCATCATTTAACTTCTCACTGAAATAAGCAATAGGTTTACCTTCTTGGCTCATAACAGCTCCTATTGCAGTACCACTAGCATCACAATCTACTTGAAACACCTTATTAAAATCTGCAAGTGCTAAAACAGGTTGTTCTGTAACTTTTTGTTTCAACAATTGAAAACTCTTTTCTGCCCCATTAGTCCACTTAAACTCTTTTCTATCCCCTCTCATTGTTTCAGTCAAGGGTCCACAAATACTGCTAAAATTTTTGATAAACTTTCTGTAAAAACTAGCCAAACCATGAAAAGATCTTACCTCGGTAGCACTCCTTGGAGTAGGCCATTCAAGGATAGCCTGTACCTTCTCTGGGTCCCTTTTTAGACCTTCTGCTGAAACTACAAATCCCAAATACACTAACTCTTTCTTCACAAAACTGCACTTCTTCAAATTAATCAACAATTTCTCATCTCTCAACTTCTCAAACACCATACGAATATGCATCATATGTTCCTCCAATGTTTTGCTAAAAATCAAAATATCATCTAGGTAAACAATGACAAACTTACCCAGATATTCTTTCAGAACCTCGTTCATGAGCCGCATGAAAGTGCTCGGTGCATTGGTTAGCCCAAAAGGCATGACTAACCACTCATACAATCCTTCCTTTGTCTTGAAGGCAGTCTTCCATTCATCTCCTTCTCTGATCTGAATCTGGTGATATCCACTCTTCAGATCTATCTTTGAGAAATACACAGCTCCACTCAAACAGTCCATAATATCATCCATTCGTGGCAATGGAAACTTGTACTTGATTGTGATCTTATTTATTGCCCTAGAATCTATACACATCCTCCATTCTCCATTCTTCTTTGGTGCTAATACCGCTGGTACAGCACAGGGACTCAGACTCTCACAGATCAATCCTTTCTATAACAGTTCATGTACTTGTCTGTTCAACTCCTCACTTTCTACAGGTGTTATTTTGTGTGCTGCCTTATTCGGAAAACTCACTCCTGGGATCAAGTCCATCTGATGATTGATCTTCCTGACTGGTGGTAATCCATCAAGCACGTTATTGGATACAATATCCTGAAACTCATTCAACAAATCTGCAACTTCTATAGGAACATCTTCTACTTCCTCTTTACCAGCTTTTGGAATTAAAGAAAAACATACATGCTCGTGCCTCATACCATCTAGGAATTTTCTTCCATCAACAAATGTTATTCTTGCATTACCACATACCTTTTCTTCGGTCTCCTTCAATGGCTTTAGCTTATGTCTCACTCCATCCTTTGTCAGGGAATAGGTATTCGCACGACCATCATGTACAGCACATCTGTCAAACTGTCATGGTCTACCCAACAACATATGACATGCATCCATAGATATGATATCACACAATACCTCATCTTGGTATCCGCCAATCTTGAACTTCACCAGGCATTGTTCATTGACCATGACCTTGTGGTCATCCTATACCCAGGCAATCCGATATGGATGTGGGTGATTCTGTCTCTTGAGCTTCAACTTTGTCACCATCTCTTCTGACACCAAATTGTCAGTGCTTCCACTATCGATAATCACATCACAACATTTACCTTCACACTTGCACCTGGTGTGAAATAGGCTCCTCCTTTGCATAGGTTCATTCTCACCACTCAACAGGACTCTTCTGTTAATCAACGTTTCTCCTCTTTCAGCATCTTCAAAATTTGATGATCTGGCATCTTCATCTATATGTGCAACTCTGGCTTGGCTTTCATTTCTCCTATCTGTTCTGCCTTGGCGCTGAGGACATTCAAATGCCCTATGACCTTCTTCTCCATAGTGAAAACATGTTCCACGGAAGCCACCTCTTCTAGATCCTTGTCCTCTTCCTCTTCCTCTCTGATCTCTATTATTCTGATCCTGGAAGTTATTGGAATTATTTTCTCATTGATTCTGACTGCTACTGGCCTCATCCTTCTTTTTCGGATCTTCATTTCGGCCACCATATGACGGTCCACCAGATCGTCCACCGCTACCTCTTCTGTTTTGTCTGCTCTCAAACTTCTTGTTCAGTTTTTCCTCTACTTTTAAGGCAAACTGGTATGCCTCTTCAATACTGTTCATTCGAACCAGATTCAGCTCCTCCTGAATGCTTAGCCTTAACCCATTAAGGTATCGGGCAACTTTCTCCTTATCAGCTTCTGCATGGCCTATTCTGATGAGAAGTCGATAGAACTCCTCTGTATACTCCTAAACAGATCTTCCTGCTTGCTTCAAACTCTGCATTTTCTTCAGTAGGTCAAGCTCATAATCAACAGGAATGAACTATCACTTCAATTTATCCACCATCTGATCCCATCTCATGATTTTCTCCTTTCCCCTTCTATTTCACTCCAACTGAATCTCTTGCCACCATATCTTCGCATGACCTTTCAGTCTGGCCTTCGCAAATTTGACCCTATCAGGATCCTCAAGATCTTCATACTCAAAATATTCCTCACATTCATTGATCCAGTCGATCAATTCCTCTGGGTTAAGATTTCCAGAAAATGTAGGAACCTCAATCTTAGGTCTTTTCCCAATCTTGGAAATTGCCCTAAAAAGTCTTTCTTCCTCTTGGTTCACAATTTCAACTTCTCCTTCTTGATATTCTTCTTCGGCTTCATCCTCGCTTTCATCTTTGACATTAAGATTCATTCCTCTGTGAATCTCTTCTTGCAATGCTCGCACTTGTCTCTGCAACTCTCTAACCTCAGGTGTCACAACACCAGCTCTTCCGCCACGTTCTCTTCGTGGAGGTATTTTCGCGATGCGCGCTGAAACCCTAACCACGGTCCTGGTGCAAACTGCCTCATAGTCGGCGATCTATTTACACACTCAAGAAAACCTGCTCTGATACCACTTGATGAAGGTTGCTCCCCTTAATACCACAAAAATATAACAGAAACAGAGAAACCACAACAATATGCAAGAACAGAAAATTGGCTTCTTATTATCTCCACAAATGTGGAATTACAAACTTTCAGAATTACAATATGCAAAGCCACATGGGCATTCCCTTACAATATTCTGTAGGACAAAGCCTCGAATTATTGCCCAGATCTACTACCCAGAACTATTCTGAACTGTCTAAGACAATAATACAGCCTTCCTTATATAGGCAATTTTCCACCGCCTGGGAAGGTTCCAGAATTTTAGCCAATAAGGCCGACCAAACTTAGAATTATTTTATTTTACATTTTATTACATCATAGTCGGCTCAAGATAACCTTTGAAACCCAAACAGAAATTTTGAAGAAAATTATTTTCCGCCAATTTAGGTGGCCCAACTTTTGAAGACCATAAGTCATCACCAGTTGACCCGATCGGCTATTATAACCCCATTTCAGAAATGCCACGAAGCGCTCTATAGGCCTGAATAGTGCAAGCACCTGTCACCCAAATTTTTGACCTCATCCGAGGCCTCTAAAGCCTTCAAAACTGAGTTCAAAGTTTCTGTACCCTGCTGCCAATACCGAAAACCTTCAATATCTTCCAATATACACTTGATCTGGCAATGAAACTTTACTGGCAGACTTATATGACCAAGATGAACCTCCAAAAAAGAAATCAGATCATTCTGAGCACATACGAAAATTACCAAAAATAGTAACTTTCCATAAATAGCAGCTCTACACAAAATAGCCCTTATTGAATATAAAAATAGAAATATTTTTTTTTGGGTGATGCAAGATTGCTCTTACACCCAGGATGCTCCTGCATCATGGTACCCTTGATCTAGAATGTTCTTCCTTGTGTCCAAACTTGTTGCATGTGTAACAATAACCATTGAATCTCCCTTCAGATGATCTACTATTAGGTCTTGATCTACACTCATAAGCTTGATGACCATACTTATTGCAATTGTAACAATATCCCTCAAATTAAGTAGTTATTGGAATATTTACCAATTTTCTTCTACATACATTAGTTGTGTACAAGCTTTCCATAATTGTAGCAAGTGGGTTTAGCAAGTTTCTTACCTTGTGGACTAGTATTTCCCTTTGGAATTTGTGATTGTTGATTGACATTAGTCATGGATGATTCTCCTTTTCAAATTTTTTGTGATTGATGTATCCTAGTCCAAAAGTATCCTTATATTGCCTTTGATTCCTCAATTGTTCATCAATCTTTTGCATGCTTTGTTCATACCTCTTGAGTTTTTCATTTGCATCTCTTTCAGTCTTCAAGTCCTTTTTTAGTTGCTCATTTTCTTGTATTAATCTCTCATTTCCACAACTCATTTGTATATTATCATCATTGATGTCACTAAGTTGTCCATTCAGTGTGTGATTCTCATATGTCAACCTTTGTATTGTTGCCTTCTTTTCTCTAATCTAGTGTTTAACATTATTCTTACCATCTTCAACAACTCTCTTCCCTTCAAGTACTTCACACATCCTTATGGCTTGACTTTCTTGTTCTATTTTCATCTTGGTTACCTCACCAACCAGGATCTTATTCTTTTCCATCAGATTTGATATTGCTACTTGATCCTCCTCAGTGTTAGCATTGCTTTCAGATAGTTCATCAATACTCTCTAGACTATCTCTCAATTGTTCAAACAATTATTTCCTTTTTTCCAATGAATCCTTTAGCTTAGGTTTTAGTTCTTCAATAATCTCATTAGCTCTAGCCAGTTGTCTTTCATACCTATAGCTTCAATCCCCTTGGATTTTCTCCCCAAGTTGTCAAAATTTTCTTCTAGAGATCCTATGCTCTGATACCAATTGTTGGAAATAATAGGTATTGAGAGGGGGGTGAATCAATACTTATAAAATTTTTGAAACTCTTTCTGATTCCTTTAAATAGAAATGAAATAAACTTCCATAACATTATTCATATAACTAAAAGAGTAAAGTAAAAATGTAACAACTCCAATGAAATAACATGCACACACATAATAGCTCAATTTTCATATCGTAGAAACCCTTGGTCAGAGGGAAAAACTAAGGTGGAGATGACACCCACAACTCGTCACTACAGTAGAATTTTTTTTCCTAGTTAAGAGCTACAAATGTCACTTTCTAGGTGACTTGTCCTATTAGGAGTGACTGATACACTGTTGGATATATTTAGAGGTCCTATATTAGACTACCCTGCTAAGGGATTTTATCCCACTATTACAGTATTCACCCTATTAAGGGATTTACAATAAAGTCCTATCAAAGACTACCTTGCTTAAAGGATTTAGAACTTGCTAAAAATGTTAGGAATGCAACAAGAATAAATGACCTATTATTTTCACTCTATTATGATGATCAGATCTTTTATTCTCTATCCTTGATCTATCCTTTCTTATGTAGCATCTCTGTATACTACTCTGTAATCACACCTTCAACTTATCATCAACAACTTCAACTTTATCTTCTCTACTCTCCTAATCTTGTCTTCCAGGACTTTTTCGGGCGATTTCCAAGAATTTTTCTTCTTATACAACTTCTACCGCCAAATGTAAAACTATTTTAGGGTTTCTAATCCATTCAAACATATTACTACAATCTCAATACATTTTTCAAAAAACATAAATCTTTACCACATCGACTAGATAAATATCTGCTGTCATTTCCAATGTCCAATATTACTTTATTAATTTTTGTTAAACATACCTTGGAATCATAATTAAATCTATGCACAAGTTCCAATAAATTTCTTCAATCATCTCCTTGAACTTTGTACTACATTTTACCTTTTGTCCAGGTTTAGTGAATCTGCCGCCAACATGACTGATTTGATCAATTAAGTAAAACTGTGTATTGTCCTCTATCCTTTACCTATTAATCTTACTGATTGGTTAATAGTTCACCCATTTACCTATTTAACTATCCACTGATAGTCTTTCTTGTTCAGTAATTGTATTCTAGTATACTGATATCTTTTAGTTCACCGATAATAGACCTTTTTCTTCTTACCGCTTGCTCTTCACCTGTTGACTTATCATGTTTGTCAATAAGGATTTACTTGTCCCTTTTACCTGTCCATCCCTTAGCGATAGTTTAATTCACTAGTTTCCTTTCTATGTACCAATTATCTACTCTGTTTACCTATTGGATATCTCCATTTACCAATTAGTGTAACTTCTCATACTTGGCACAAATACTTTCACTGATGTGATGGTTTTCCAACAATGACAACTATAACTTCCAAAATCATCATCAATGACCTCATTATGATTTTCCAACCAAACTTTTTATCTCTCTTTATGTAACATTTGCTCCCAAAAACTTTGAAATAACTTACACATGCTAATCGACCATGCCATAGCTCATAGGGAGTTTTTTTTGTACATTTCTTCAACTGAACTCTATTCAATGTGTAAACTGCAGTGCTCACCGCTTCTCTCCAAAATATCTATGCAACACCCTTCTGAATCATTAATGTCCTAGCACAATCAATGATATACCTATTTCTTCTTTCAACTATACCATTCTGCTGAGGTGGTCTTGGATCTAAGATTTTCCTTTTGATTCCTTGTTCCTCACAATATGAAATAAACTCATGTGAAGTAAACTCACATCCTTTGTCACATCTAAGGCATTTTAGGGTCTTACCGGTCTCCTTCTCCACTCTTTCTTTGTAGATCTTAAACATGTGAAAAGCTTCAGATGTTTCGATTAGAAATACAACTCATATTATTCTAGAATAATCATCAACAAACAACATGAAATATATATCACCATAGTAACTCTGAGTTCTCATTGGACCATATGGATCAATATTAACCAAATCTAAAATACTTCTAGAAGAATTATTTTTACTAATGAAACTAGAACTAGTTAACTCCCTAAGTTGACATTATTTAAACATCACATTGTCTAGTTTCACTAGATTAGGCAAACCTCTCACTATCTTCATCTTACTTAGTTTGATTAAGTTATCAAAATTTACATGACAAAACCTCTTATGCCATAACCAACAATCTTCTACCCTATCAATTAGACAACTCTTACTAGTAGAATTAAGATGGAATAAGTTACCTTTAGTTTGTTCACTGGTAGCAATCAATTCTCCTGATTTCACAATAATCCTGCTTACACCTTCATTTCCAAACTATATCCTTTGTTATTCAAATAAGAAACACTTAAAAATTTATATTTTACACCATCAACCCAATAAACATCATCACAATTTGTTTTGTCATTCAAAGAAATAGATCATTTACCTTTTACCAAACATGGAGCATCATTCCCAAATTTTACTGAGCTACCATCACATTCTTCCATCTTGATGAATTTTATTTTATCACTGGTCATATGGTGAGTGCACCCACTGTCAATAATATAGTCACCACTTTGATTCATGTTAGAAACTAAATATTTCTAATCTTCTTATGAGGGTTCTTCCTTTACTACAACAAACATGATTTCTTCTTCATCTCTTCCATTAGATTCTTCATCAGTAACACCTTCCTTAGCTAGGTAGCATGCTTTCTTGTTCTTATCCTTGAATCTCCTTGGCTTATCCTTCCTGACATTTTCAGGGCATCTAGAGGCAATATGACCAATATTATTACATGCAAAGCACTTCAAAGGAAACTTGCCCTTATATTTACCTTTCCCTCTAGACATTAGAAAATAAAGCTTTTAATTCCTCCTATTCTCTTTCTTTAGACATGATAGATTCATAATCATTAGAGTAATATGTTGAAGAACTGTTGGATATTTCATTTCCTTTCCTAGATGGCACAAGAGTCAATGATGACTTTAAATCAACTTCAACTTTTGGCATACTATTATCATAATTGCTTAAGTCAAATGCAGATAATTTCCCTATTAATGCATCAAGATTAACAATAAAATCTCCTAGAGATATGAGATCTTGTATAGCTGAAACCCTAATAGCATATTGAGGCAATAAAGTTATCAACACTTTTCTTACCATATCCTCCTCGGGAAGATTATCACCAACACCTCGGATAGTAGAAACAACTTATTTGATTCTCTCACTGTATTGATCAATGTTCTTATTTTATTGCATCCTCATGTCATCATATTTTACTTTCAAACTATCAACCTTTTCCTTCTACACATGTGGATCTACACCATAGACGATCTTCAACTTCTCCCACATTTCATAAGCAGTATCCAAGTATTTGACATCAATAAAATCTACATCTAAAATAGTACTAGAAATAGCTTCCATAGTAGCAATATGTTCTTGCCCGATCTACAGTCAAGGTTCCTAAAGGGACAATATACTTAGTAAACATGTGATCCCAATACTAATCACCCATACCTTTGAGATAGAGCTTCATCTGGCCGCACCAAACTGAGTAGTTCTCTCTTGTGAATTTAGGACCTTCCTTTCTCATCATCTTCAAATCTTTACCTCAAGTTGTTAAGCTTCACCACAACAGAGGACCAAATCTTTGATACTAATTGTTATTCCTAAGATCAAATCACTTAGAGGGGGGTGAATTAGTAATCTACCAATAATTTAACTTTTTAACCTCTTGAACTTTACAACAACATTCACAAGATTAACTTAATACAAAAAATGAAAATCATAACCATAAGCACATCCACATAACAATGAAACATTTGACACAAATATTTATCTCATGGAAACCCAATTTGGGAGAAAATCATGGTGGGAATTAGTACCCACTAAATGATGTACTCTTCTAAAGTATGCCCTGTGATGATCTTAACCCTATTAGGAGATTACAAAAACATTGTTAGGTGTGACCTGGTTAAGGGATTTACCTTAGGCCTATTAGGACCTTTACCTCGTCAAGAGTAGCCTTGTTAGAGGACTTTAGACATAAGATAATGTGCCACCATGTTAAAAGATTTACAATAAGGACTTGCTAGGATCCACTTGGTTAAGGGATTTTGACTACTGCAACTATTAGGGAACAACATAAATAATGATCTATATAATAGCACTACCTTTTTATTGATCAGATCCATTAAAGCACACAATCTCCTCACAATACACTTAACTCTACCCTAGCTTGATCACAACTCCACTTTACAATTGCACTTTCCAACACATGATCAAAACACAAAAAACTTTTAACTTCGTCCATTATATACTGAACTATTAAGTCCACTACCTTAATCAAGCCATAAATCTGAAATAGATTTGAATTTCAAATATCCCACTTAAATTTAGCACACCATAAAACACAGTTCAATGTACAAAATAATTTTCCAAGACTGCATCGGCTAATACAATGAATTACATATAATTTTGTGTCAAGAGGTCAAACACATTTTGACCAAACACATGCTTCCTCTAGAATCTTCTCCACACGCTAGCATCAAACAATGTGATTCCAAATCATCACATCCAATCATGAAGACACGTCACCAGATAATGACTAACTCAATCAATTCCACCACAACATCAACACGGATCACCGATCAAAGATTTATCAATTGTTGCTCAAGAACACAAACACTTTAACCTGTTAACAACTCCATCTCTGCTCACTTATCACCTCAACTTCACATCAGTCACTCAAATTAGTTGTGGCCACAACCATATCTTCTACATGCTCTAAAAAAATTCTCCTATGATCGCGCCACATAACTCATCATTGATTTGACAAACCAATCAAATCACTTATTGCCTATCACTAAGTGTTCTAGTAGTTGCACTGTTAACCTTCATCTGATCATAATTTTCTTATTGGTCTACATCAACAGTAGCGGTCATGCACTTAACATTTAGAGACAACCCCAAGTCTCTCATAAGGATCATTGCGAGTAAAACTCATCACAACACCTTGATCATCATACTTATACTTATAAACATACTAGGAACACTAGGTCAATACTTGACATCAATGAAAACCCAATAACTAATCATCATGCAATCAAATATACCATGAAAACACCAGAAATCACTTACCACTACTGTGTCAATTATGCCAATAGTTGTTTGGTGTTTCTAATGAGCAGTGCAAAGAGATTTTTGAATTATGAGACAAAGATGCTTATGTTGTTGATGTGGTATTTTATGTTGCTTGGTTATGTTTCTAGATCATTTCCTATTCATATTTTTGGATCGCATTTGGTTATGTGATCAAATTCAATGATTTTCTTGTGGTGTGTTAATATTTTTAGTGTTCTAGATTGACTTGGTGAGATAGCATGTTGCAAAGATTTGTTGCATGATTTAAGGTTCATAACATGTTTGTGGATTGAGATTTGGGTCCTAGCTATGTCTTTTCTGATATGTCTTGGATCACATTATCATTTGCATTGTAATTGATTAAATATTTGTGATTGAGGAGTTAAGGTTGATGTCAACATTGTTCACGTTTCTAAGGTGATGAAAATGTATATAAAGATATTAGTTGTAATTGTAGGGTGATTCAATGGATGTATGCATGAGTATTTGAAGAGGTATGAGTGGAATCTAACAAGAGATTCATTTCACTTCATCAGAGTTGTATTGGCATATCAAAGATGCTATCAATTAGTTAATAAATCAGTGGATTGTTGCCTATAGTGGATTGTAGTCAATTTTGGGGTTGTAACCCTTGTTGTAGTCTCGAGGTTGTTTCCCTTTGTTGTATTTGAGCAGTGAGCTCTAGGTAGTGAGCCTAAATGCATGTGAATTCTCCTATAGTACCTTTAATATGGTTTTTGTGCTAGTACATTATCTTGTGGGTTTGATCCCCACCGTGGTTTTATTGCTTAACTGGGTTTCAACACAAAAATATGGCATTATGTGTTGTGGTGTAGTGATTTAATGATTATATTTCTTATCTAAGTTTTATGGTTAAGTGTTGGGTGAAGGTTTGGAATTAATTGACACAACTGATTCACCCCTCCCCCTCTCAGTTGTGTGTGCCGCCTTGTTTCTAATAGGTATTTTCAAATCAATTCAATTTCACATCTAGTCAAATTAGGGAGTTCAGATCTTTAAAATCCAATTGATTAATGGATTAATGAACCCTAATATCTCCAATAAACATTATTATGAACTCAATATTATCAAAATTACGAGTTTTTAGGAGTTTTTGAGTCAATATACTTGTTACAGGTTTTGCGCACTTGGTAGTTTGACCTACATAGTTGGTAGTTTGTCCTGTGTAGTTGGTTGTATTTCTTTCTCAATTGGTCATAGTTATTTTGTAGTTGGTTAATCTTCACATTTTGATGGTTAGTTTTAATTTCTACACTTTTAATTCTTCCTTTTGGTCTTAGTATAAATGTTTTTGTGTTATTGATGATTCTGTGCAGCACATTGGCACTCGTGGGATGAAGAATTCATGAGAAACTACTAATGAATTTTATGCAGGAAGTTTGATGAAGACCTTTTGTGTCTTCCAAAACTATTTGTGTTTATTTTATTAGTTAGAAAACACTTTATTTGGTGCATAAAATGAACATCTTTGCTTGCGTGTTTGAAGTGTTATTTAGATTATAAATCCCAAAAGATTGAATGAACATATCCTCTACCCTCATCTTCATGGATCTTGGGTGTAAGAGAAATTCATTAAATCTTTTTAGAGGACATGCCTCCTGAGACTTGCTTTAGAAGAGCCGGTGAGAGGGAACAACCCAAGTGGTAAAAAGATAAAGCCAAGTCTCCATTCAAACTGCTATATAAATGTGTGATTATGACCAAAAGTCAAATCAATGGCGTGGTCGGGTGATATATCTCCTCTTGTACCCTTTGTGCTTAAAACCTTAGTTTTAAAAGCTGGGAGAGCTCCTACGGGAGTTTATCACATCACCTATTGAACTAGATGTCCCAGACTAAAAACCTTGTTGTAGTGACCAAAAAAGTTCTATTCATTGACGCAAGGTGAAACCCTGAAGACATCCCACACTTTCAAGGCTCTTTGTAGAGATAGTTATTCCTTGGGAAGTAATTTCCCTTGGAATTCAAAGCTTGGTGTGTCTGAGAAGAGAGCACATTGTAAGGGGGAGCCTGTGCCTCCAAGATTTTAGGCTATCTAATCTGAGTAGGTGTTGTTGGACTTGTCCAAATGGGAATTCAATGGATATTGTCCTTTAAGCGTAAGTTGTGATGCATTTTTTTCACTTAGATTAAAATTGATATCTATGTTTGAAGTGTCTTATGTGATTGATAAAAAAAATTGCATTAATCAAACCTCATATTAAAAGCATTTCAAAAGCATTCAAAACTTTACCCCAAAACATTTCAAAAGACATTTGAAAACATCTAAAACCTTATCAAAATCGTTCCAAAATATTCAAAATTGTCTCAAAACTTTGTCATAAACCTTGCAAAAATATGGATTTCCAAAACATATGTCTTGGAGATTTGTTACAATCCTAGGACAACCCTTGAATTTATCTATTGCATTCATAGGACATTGCATTATTGTGTTCCCCATTTTTGCATTCTTATTAGCATATCAAATCCTTAGTTTTGTTTCATTATCCCCCTCGTTTTGCACTTAGAACCTTCAAAAAAGATTACATTTTCAACCATTATGTGGTCCTCATCATAATTGCATGTTACCTTTTGCTTTTAGGACTCTTTAAAAAATTTGCAAAGTCCCCTAAAAAATTCAAGTCTTAGAGTTTTACCTTATGAAATTGAGAAAAGGATCTTGACTTTATTTCAAATCTTTTCTCTTTGGTCATTTTTATCATTTGGTCAATATCCACTATTTGTCATGATGGATTTGAGTTGGTCATTTTTATTTTGATTTTTCCATTTTGGTCCTTTCAAAGTGAAGATCTTAATTCACTTTCCTAAGGTCCTACTCTTAGGTTTGCATTTCCAAAGATTTTTCAAAGTAGAAAATTAAAAAAACATATTTACATTTTCATCCCCATAGTTTGTATTATCATAAACCTTAGTTTGCATTATCATTTTGCATAATCATATCCCCAAGTTGCATTTAAAAAAATACAAAACCCGTCCAAAATAGTTGCATTTCATAAAACCCTAAGTTTTGCATCCTTGCATAAACATCCTTTAGCTTGTATTTTCAAAAAATCAAGATCCCAAAAAATTAGCCCGCATATCATATCTAACTTGCATTTCAAAATCCAAAGTCAAAATCCCAAATTCTTCATAATTCAATCTCAAAATCCAAACCCAAATTTCATAATCATTTCAAAACCTCCCAAAGTCCAAAAATCATAATTTGCATTCACAATCCAAAGAGCAAGTTGCATTTTGCATCCCAAAACATAGTTTGCATACATCCCATTATAGTATATCCTGTGTTTTCCATAATTATTTTAAGAACTTCATTTTTTTTTTGCATAAGAATTCCTTTGCATATTCTAGGTTGCATTAACCTTTTCATATTCTAAGTTGCATATCATTTCATACACCTTCAAAAATCCCCCAAAATTGCATATTTATTTGTATTTTTTATTTCCTAAGTTCCATATCATTTCAAGACTTTCAAAAATCCATAAAAAAATAAAGTTGGATTTTGCATATACCCCTCATAATTAGGTGCATTTAGACATCATGCCAATTGTAAAAAGATCCCAAAGGCAAGGTTCATATCAGCCCATGTACATTGCAAGTGAGAACACACAAATGCTCTTTGACCCTAGATAAGGTGTACCTTTACAAATACAAGGTTTTAACGCAAATATGATGTACCCATCAAGTGAAGTAACCAAAACACATTTTGAACGAAGACAAATGAAATCCTCACAATCAAACAATCAATAAAATCAATCCCATGCACACTTGACCCAAAAGTTGATAGAAAAATTGGCTAAAGAAGTGTAGATTGTGGAATAAAAAGTGGAAAACACTGAAAAGAATAAAATACATATGACCAAACTATGTAAATGACCAAAAGAAAGCTTTTTTGAAGTCGACATTAAATGTCTCATTGCAAAATAAAAAATACCAAAATTTCTTTTAGAACTAGATGAATTTACTTGAATGAATTGGAGAAGTTGGATCTTGGATGCTTTCCTTCAAATCTTGAATCCAATTGCTCGATTTCTCTTGATTGCACTTGAAAAATTCATTGCATAATTGTGGATCATGAAAGTATATCAAAATGAGGATAGATGGGGTGTTTATATACCTCATTCATTATTTCATGATTAAAAAATAACCCAAGCCAACCACGATATCTGTTTTCCCACTAACACCCTGACATAGGGATCTGGGCCAAATTTGGGCCAAAAAACTTAGGTACAGAATGACTGAGATGTTTTATACCTAGGTACAGAATGGTTGAGCCATTCTATACCTAGGAATTTTATCCTAGATTTGAATTGGGTGTCGAGATAGTGGAAAAGAAACGGGAAAATAGGAATCATGCTACCAGGATCAAGCATGATGGACATTAGATCTCAAAATCACCAAAATGGGGCCTAATAGAGCATCCAGTTATGGGTGCAAACTTTTTAGGATGGTACAATTACACCAAAAGAATGATATCCAAAAGGGTCATTAGGATCAACATTACCAATATACATTGGGCCTCATCTAGAAGGACTATATCGGCTAGGAGGAATGTTTAGTCTTAATGATCTCCTTACAAGGATTCCTAAAGTAGTCTAGGTTGTAAAGGTCATGGAGTATTTTCATAACATTCCAACAATCACTTGAAGAGAACCAAAGATGAATTTTACATTCATGTTGGATTCACCAAAATTCAAGGAAGGGAATTCACCACCCTCAAGATTGATGGAACCTTAAGGGACATGTAACCTCAATGGTACTTCACTTTATTAGTGCTCTGGTGAGTGAGGGAGATAAATTAGTTAAAAGAGCTAAATATTAACTATGAATGCAAAACAACTAAAATTGAAATAACTTTACACTACTAACAATTAAAAATATTTAGTCTACTAGAAAATGAAGAGGAAATAGTCAAGACCAACAAATGGGCTATGTTAACTTATTGTCTTGGATGCTTGCATGAGTCTAAGACTATAACACAATTTCAGGATGCTAGTGTGGTGCACATATGTCATGTACGAACATAGTATAGGGAATCGTACCAAAGATGCACAAGACAAAAAAGTTAATGAACAAAGTTAAATATAGACTAGTTACAAATAATAAAAAGCACAAATAAATGAAATATCAACTATTCTAAGACAAAGAAATAATAAAGGAAATCTCACAATCCATTTTGAAGAAATCTCTTGAAATGATGCACCTATCCACTACTTGAATTAACACACAAGAAGCTAAGAAAAGTGTTGGGCTATTTTTTTAAGAGGTCTATGAAAGTTAGAGCCTCATTTGGCATTTTCACCTCCATAGAGAGACATGATACGATGTATAATAAATGATTATCCAAAAGTGATAAATTATAGTAGATAAATGATTAATAACTATTTATATGCTTAATACCAAGTAAAATAAATGTTAGTGTGAGGGATAAGACCACTCCCTTTCATATCCAAGGAGCTAGAGCTTAGTGGATTGAGGGTGAGAGCAATCTTGAATGTGAGGGAGACGGTGGAGCTACAATGCCAAATGTCCAATGAGCTTCTATGAGATTGTGAAAGCTCTTCGAATGATCGAGAGAGCCAAGAGAGAGTAAGAAGTTTCTAAGAAGTGATTCAAAAATGATTAAGCATATCCAAGAGAGGGAAAATGAGGCCAAAATGAATGTTTAAAAAATAAAGGAGGACTTTCAACATTAGTGGCCTTCTATAGAAGATGTTACACTACTAGAAATAATAGGCATAACATCCCAAAGACCACCTTTGGTTTGTAGATTCGTAGGATGAGTGCATGCTATGCATTAGTGGCCTGCTATAGGAGGTGTCACACTACTAGAAATAATAGGTGTAACATCCCAAAGACCACCTTTGGTTTGCAGATTCGTATGACGAGTGCACGATGTATAGACATCTCTACGACGTGCATGCGTCCTTAACTAAACAATCTACATGCTCAAAGATTCAAACTAAAGAAAGTGACAAGTCATGCAAAATGAGATGGACACCTAAGCGAAAATTTGAGTTTAGCTAAAGAGGAGGCACTACACAACAAAGAATTGCATGGGTGTAATTTACAACATTACAAGTGTAAATCAAAAGTTTTTGCATCTTAATCTAATGGAATATGGAAAATTAATTCCAACTAAGGACAACATTGTCAAACATTTAAGATGCCTTAAATGCTTTTGCAATACAATTTTTTGATAAATAGTACCCCTAACAATATGTCCCTATAGAAATGGTAACTCTACAATGCAAGACACATAGATGATTGGATGATACATCAAAAATAAATCTTGGTCAACACTCTAATTCAAGTTTTTAGTTTAAATAGTGTATATTTTCAAGCCGACATTTCAGATCACACTTGATGATTCATCATCAAGCCAAGGAATATGTGTAGTCTAACTACATATATAACCTTAAAAACTACAACATTAAGAATCATATACAAAACATTAAGATAAATCAAATTAGCACATAATATCCAAAAAGATGCAAAGCAACCTTGCATTTGAACCTTTAAAAATAATAATTAAATAAATGAAAGTCAAGATTAATAATAAAAAATATAAAGAATAATAATAAAATTAAAATTTTATGCCCATTCCGAATTAAAAATATACCATTTAATACTTACTTCCACATGAGAGTTAACCAAACCAAAATAAAATCTACATCAAATATGGAAAGTGCAAGGTATGCGTTTTCCATCATTAACCGAGTGCAAAAATATATAGAGGGAGAATGTGGTGAAGAGGTTGAACCACTCGATCGATCAAGTGAATTGAATTTTTGTCCTTTCTTCAAATGATTTTCTTATTATCGATAATTTGACTCCTCAAAGCTATAAAAGGATGGATGAGAGATCACTTAATATTTTAGGCGAGACGGAGCAAAATTTTCCACATTGGAACCAGTCTTCAGTCGTAATAATGAATGCATTCTGTACAATGGACTTTCGTACAGGCTCTGGTTTTTAGAGATAACATGGTTCTGTGGGTCCCTGGAAAACAAACTAGGGTTTCTGAATTCGCAGTCTTGTCAATGGACACCGACTGGTAAAGGCGTCATTTTTATGAGAAACGTGTCATGACTGTAGAGCATACCAAATGCACAGGTTCCAGCTTCAACATTCTCCTTAATCACTCGCTTTCAAACTCTGTGTAGAAAGTCCTTGATGACAATTATGCTCTCTTTTCCGTATATTTTCATCTCCCTGTAGCTCAACGTTAACGCAGTGGTCCGAGCTTCCAAGGTAATTCTCGCATGACGTTTATTTACTGTGTATTTATGTTGTAAGACTTTTTATTAATGGATTCCATGTGAAATAGGTTGGATTCAATGAGAGTTTGAGCATCCAGAAATGTGCAGTTGAATTTATTGCTTTAAATTGCCTGAATCTCGTTTTGCACACGGACTTGTCAGATATTTCTGTCAGGGTGAATTGAAATTCTGCGGTTGTGTGGCGTTGTCTGGTAAAAGCTAGTCACGGCCTTGATGACTGTATTTTGCTTTTTCTCGCTGGCTATTTTAGGGCTTTCAGGCGAAATATCAATGGCTTTTTAGTTGTCGCCTGGTTTAACTTGTATTTCTGTTCAAAACCTAGGAGATGCAGTAGCTTTCAAAGTCTGTCTTTTTTTCTTTCTTTCCTGCGGAGATTCCGTGTAAAATTTGTTAAGCATTGGAATTGCTTTTACCAAGACTCGTTCAAAGCCCGATATTTAGTCAATTCTGATGGGCGGTGCCTGTCAGTTGTGATTCTTTTCAGGTTATTATTATTTGTGTTTGCAGCTGTAATCTTCTCTGTTTGAAGATTCCTCCTTTGATGCTCCCATCTCCGCATTTTGCTTTTCTTTTACTCTTCATTTATTAAGAGATATGTAAATGTAAAGCGACAAAATATTATCGTTAAATGACGTCTATTTTTTCTGGAAGAATCGTTCGCAATCAAATATTGTAGTCGCGACCTGGTCGCTAATATTTTGCGTTTTCTGGAGAAACAGGCAGAGCAAATGAAAGAATCAGGTTTCGTGATATGTCTGGTCATCGCGAGCTTTCATATTCTCATATCCGAGGGTTCAGAGGCCTGCAATCGAAAATGCGGTTCGAATACGGTGCCGTATCCTTTCGGTTTCGGAGGCGAATGCCCTAACATGCTCAATTGCTCTGGTAACAGTATCATCACCGTGAGAGGATTCCAAGTGGAAAATATTACGAGCGAGGGAGTTCGCATCAGCCATGGATTTCAGTGCCATGACCAGTTTAATGATCTCCGTAGGTTCCAGGGCCAGTACGCTCTCACGACTCGAAATATTTTGCTAGTTAAGGACTGCCCGAAGCTAGGTTCCACTTCCGACTGTGCTTTCAACCTTAGCTTAGTAGCGAATCGTCTTTCCAAAGAAGAAAAACATAGCTGCAATTTCTCCGACTATAGCTGCCTCCACCCAAATGGAACAGATTTCTTTAAGTGGAAGGACCTCGACGGCGCTAACTGCAATTCGTTGCTTAGCCATATTGTGGTCGATAAAAAGGGCAATTCGGAAATTTTAGTAGATCTCGAAAGTCTCGAGCTCGGATGGTGGATTAACGGCAACTGTTCTGCGAACACCTGCTCTGTGAACGCAGATTGTAAACAACTTTTTTCTCCAAGCACAGGTGAACCGGCGTATAAATGCTCTTGTAAAGCAGGCTTTGTCGGAGATGGATTCGCTCGCGGTGACG
Source organism: Chamaecyparis obtusa (assembly GCA_027943335.1). Lineage (NCBI taxonomy): Eukaryota > Viridiplantae > Streptophyta > Pinopsida > Cupressales > Cupressaceae > Chamaecyparis > Chamaecyparis obtusa. Next base: position 702,010 of record BSBK01002447.1, on the reverse strand, counting down.
GCTGCCACAAAGGTAAATGCGATTTCCATTCTATCTTATGCTGTATTGTCCTTCAAAGTTTGTGTAGTGATAAGTCAAACATTTTATTTCTGTAAGTTCACAAATTGGAAATGTCGCATTAAGTTCAACGATGCACGTTTAGGGCAATATTTTTCAATTGAGATTTGTGCGTTTAGAAGTCTGACTGAAGCTTTAATCTCACAGAATCTTCGAAGTGCAATCCTTCTCGGTACATGTCTGGCAATTGTGGAGGAACGAACAGGATTGGGGTACTCATTGGAGGTGTGATTATACTAAAATTTATTTCTCTATAACATTTCTTCTGTAGCAAGAGATTGTAAATAATTTTTCGTCTATTTTCTTAGGTTTTTTTCTCAAGAAATCGAAGACTTAGTTTTACTCGTCTGTGGTTTAAATTTCTTTAAAAACCTTTTCTCCATGCTGGAAGTCGTTAAAGATTTCGCTAAACATTTGTCTCAACAAATCGAAAATTAAGTTTCACTCGTCTGTGCACTAAATTTCTTTGAAAATCTAATCTCCATGTCGGAAGTCGTTAAAGATTTTGCCAAACATTTCTCACAAGAAATTTCAGACAATGTTTTATTAATCTGTGCTTTAAATTATTTCTGAAAATCTGTTTTCCATTTTGGACGAACACAGAGAGCTTTTGCTTTTAAAAATAATCTTCCCCAAAAATTTGTTTGTACAGGAATAGTTGCAGGGGCAGCAGTGGTACTACTCCTGGGGTTCTCATACTGTATGCTGAAGAGGAGAAGCAAGGCCGTACGGAGTCGAAGAAGTCGAAAAAGATTACTGGAAGCGAGCGGAGGATCAACGATCCACATATTCACGTACAGAGAATTGGAGCGTGCCACAAAAGGGTTTTCGGAGGAACAGAAGCTGGGAAACGGGGCATTCGGAACAGTGTACGAGGGCAGGTTGGGCAGCGAGCGGGCGGTGGCAGTGAAGAAAATCAGGCACATGGAAAGACAGGGCGAGGGCATCGAGCAAGTGATGAACGAAATAAAGCTTTTGTCCTCGGTAGACCATCCAAATCTGGTCCGTCTGATCGGATGCTGCATCGAAAAGGGCGAGGCAATCCTGGTGTACGAATACATGCCCAACGGCACTCTAGCACAGCACCTGCAACAACACAGAGGTTCAGGCCTCTCCTGGGCCCGACGCCTAACCCTTGCTTCAGAAACCGCCAGCGCATTAGCCTATCTGCATTCCGCCATTAATCCCCCAATTTATCACAGAGACGTCAAATCCACCAACATTTTGCTGGACTACAATTTCAACTCCAAAGTGGGTGACTTCGGCTTATCGAGGATCGTTCCGACCGAGGAATCCCACATCTCAACAGTGCCGCAGGGGACACCAGGCTACGTGGATCCGCAGTACCACCAGAACTTCCACCTGTCCGACAAGAGCGATGTGTACAGCTTCGGAGTCGTTTTGGTGGAGATCATCACGGCGTTAAAAGTGGTAGATTTCACGCGCAACAAGAGTGAGATCAATCTGGCAATTTTAGCCCTTGACAAGATCGGCAACGGTTGCCTCCACCACATCATCGACCCATTTCTTCTACTCGACGCCGAAAACGACCCATTCTTCCGCTGCTCCGTTCACTTGGTGGCTGAGCTGGCTTTCCGTTGTCTGGCATTTGACAGAGACGCACGCCCCTGCATGGTTGAAGTAGCAGAGGAGCTCCGATCGATCAGGGCTGCCTATGAAACAAATTCTGCAACCAGACAGGTTGCAATTCAACAATCGGTAATAGCACAGTTAAAAAGCTCTGTTACCCGACTGAACACGGACATGGCGTCGCCGGTTTCGGTACAGGATCCGTGGGTCAGTGGTCAAAGTTCTCCCTCGACAAGTAGCTCACTGGATAATACGATGGAGTGATTGGATTGACTCAGCATCCTTTTCCCCTTCTGTTTTTGCTTACTTTTACAAGATTAGGTGAACCTAAAAGACGCGTAGCAGGCAAGTGGCAACTGCAACGGGTTGACCGTGAAAGGGCAGGGGCAGAGGTACTACTTGTCAAGGCCTTGAGATCATCTGGACAGGTGCTATTGTATCATAAGGTGTTCGTTTTCTGTTTTCAAACTTGCTTTTTATTCTAAATTCTAGCTTTCATATTGCGGCTATGAACCGCTTTCATTGTATTTAGTTTCGTCTCTCCAAGCTCTCATTGCAAGATGCACCCGTGGAAATGAAACGAGGTGCAAACAAACTCTAACTCAAAGAATAGCCGGGATCAATCAGATTTTTTAATTTTTGCAAAGAAATAAAATAACAGTGTCTTTTACGAAAATACTTCTGCTAATTAAATAAGTAATATAAGTTTAAAAGAGTTTGCAAGGTAGAGAGGCCCACACGGGTTGGGTTCTCTTTTGGTCAAGACTTTTGTTATCAAATTTCAACTATATATCTTAAAATAAGTTTTGTTAGTAGACTTTTTGAAGAGTTTGCAAGTTAGGAGGATTCTCTTTTGATCAAAATTATATGTTAATTAATTGAATAATATGTTTAAACAGGTTTTGTTTATGGATTTTGTTGAGGAGTTCACATGCTTTTGTAGTCAAAATCATTGTTATCAAATTAACAAGAAAAAAATATGATTGAATATTATATGAATCTTAAAATAAGTTTTGTTTATAGACTTTGTTGAAGAGTTTACAAGGTAGAAGAATTCTCTTTTTTGTCTAAAACCTTGTTACCAAATTAACAAGACAAAAAGAAGATTGAAGACATTATCTAGTCATGTATTATATGTAATTGTTAGCTTAACTATATGGTATAGTGATGATATTCTCATTATGCTTGAACGATAATACTACTTGAGGCTTTCAACCAATTTCTATATGAGAAAGTTTTATTTTTTTATTTAATAAACTATTATTCATAAAATCAAGATAAAATGTTGATAGCCTAGATTCCAATATATAGTGTTTTTTTTTTGTTTTTTTGTTTTTTTAAATTTGAGTTATATATTTTTTTGTTTTAAACTTGAGTTATTTGTGAATCCAAAATATATGAATATAATTTCTTAGAAGGGATCAATTGTGTTGTATTACTGATTTCACTAGTTTTTGAGGTGAATAGTATTGGAATCCAATAATCTTATTTCTGATTTCTTTGTATATGTGACATTCATTTAACAATAGTATAGATAACTGAATTGCATCATAGAAAATAAAGGTGAGTACATAATTTAGTCTTGAATCATTTAATCACAATACTAATTATTAAAATAAAGAATTACATTTTATAACTTAAACAACGACATAGTTATGTCTTTTAGGAGCTTGATATGTGATAATAATTTCGACTACAAATTTAGTCTTGAATTATATATCTATAATTTCAATTGCATTAATAAACATGTAATTTTTTTTATTGTTACTTTCAACATTGGCTAACTACAAGTATATAATTAGGGAGGAAATTTTAAGTAATGTATTTGAAATGTCACCATCAATAGACACCAATTGTATTACCTCTTCTTTATACTTGATATTGTGAGGTCTTGCCCCAAGCCGACATAGCCTTGTCTTTGATCATTAGGATAGACCTAGAAATTAGCTTAATATTTTGGATGATTTAAGAGATTTGACCTTCTTAATAGGTAAATTATTTCATTAGATGTACATTATAGTTTATGACGTTTTCCATACTCATGATGATTGAATAGATAATCACCGTGATATTTCAATTTGAGTACATATGCTAATATGAGATATTAGGAAAAATAACAACTAAGAATTTAATTATGATGAGTTGTAAATTCCATTGAAGGATAAATGTTAGGTGATGAATTATTGATGACTCTTGCACTTATAGTCATTTTGATTTAATGAATGTTGTGAGGATGTGGCCAATTTTATATGCTTACATGAGAAATTAGGAAATGGAGAGTTGATTTGATTATGATACAATGAGATTTCTATTGTGAATTGAAAGTTAATTACTTATGTGAAGTTTATGAGTGCACATGATGACATGAGAGAAGAAGGTTACATTGAATATGCGAAGTGAATTTCAATTGATTATGTGGTGTTACAAATGATTTGGTAAGTTGAATGTAAATTGATTCATATTTGTTGTGGATTTATATTTCATGGACTACTAATGTTGGATTTAGTGTGCAGGAAATTAAACCATGTTATTGTCGGGGAACCAAAGCATAGACCTATGTTAATATAGTTAGCCAAGGTTGTGTCTAATAAGAGACAAAACCTCGGTGTATCACGTTTCATTTGTAAACGTAATGAGCATGTGTGTATTTAATTAATATGTTTAAATTGTAAACGTTAATTGTTTTGTGAAAGCTCAAGTGGATATGCCACATGACTTGTGATGTGTAATTCATGTTGTGTCAATTGACACTTGTAAGTGTACTTATAGCCATGACATGTCCACTTGAGGATTGGATGCCCATCAACCTAGGATAGTACCCTTGAGGATCCCCTTGTGAATCCCTTGATTAGGGAGCTTGAGGTAGTGTCATTTCATGGATTTCAAATTTGAACTTATCATGAGCTTTTGGCGGGATAAAAAGGTGCCTAGGGGTGTGTTTAGGCCATTTTTAGTTAGCCCACTTGGTATACCTATGGGTAAGGGTCATTTTTCACCATAGGACAACTCATAGTTGACCAAAAGATCCATCCAAAAGTTAAATTTTTTAGATGATCGAAAATCCACTTTTGAGACTAAATTTTGGTAAGAACACCATCCATTAGAATGGTAGTCATTTTTCCACCTTTTTAGCTTACATTTGTAAGAGGCCATTTTTAGTAACCTTGTAAGGGGTTTAGGAAAGACCACCCAATGGGAATGAAACCTTATCCCTAGGGGTTTGTGGAAAGTTGTGTGGAGGCTTTTTTAGAGGAGACTCTTCTTTTGGAAGAGTTTGAAAACCCACTCTCTAACTTAGAGACTAGATAATTTTGAAGGAACTTGGATTGGAGAAAAGCTTGGACAAAAGGATCTCATCTTCAACTCTCTCACCATTATTGCTTGGACTTAGGTTGGTGGCTCCTTTTGAAAGCTCTTGTAGATGAAAATTTCTTTGTATGTAATATTATAATTTGTGTTCTCCATATTCTTGTTGTTGAGAGTATGATGTGCTTGCATGATTAGTAGTTGTATATGTGAAATTTGTGCTTGTTTTGGTGCAAGATATGTTGTGTTGTAAATGTGAAGTTTTGTGTTTTAGATTTCTTTTTTTGTGAAGTTGTTATGGGAGTCTCAAGGCCACACTCACCCATGGGGGGAAGAGTAGCCTTTGGGGTGAAGGGTTTTTCTTTATTGGGATAGCCATGGGTGTAGAGTCTCTCCTTGGTAAGGATAAGGAAAAAAAATAAAAATATGGGCTCCATGTAGCCATTTCTCTTTTATTATATTGGGGGTCATAAGGGATTTGTAGGGCTTGATGCCTTGGGGGACATAAGGGATGTTGATGGGCTTGTAAGAATGTGGTTAAGATGTGTATTTGGGAAAGCCATGTGCGGGCTTGTCTCATATTTTGAAATCAGCTTTCTCCCCTTGGTATATAGTCCACCTTCACCCCAAGATTTGGGTAATTGTGAGACCCATTGTTTCATCGTTGGTTGGGAGTTTTATGTGTTTGTTGTATTGATTTTATTTGTTGGTTATGCCTGAATGTTTCCCATCTATGTAATGGTTCCCCTAGCTCGAGGGTGGCCTCTTAGAGGCCTTGGTTGGGAGGTGAGCTTCCCCATGGTCCCTCCATGTTTGTATTGCAAGATTTAGAGCCTTAATACTAAAGAAGAAAGCTTGAGGATGTACTCAAGTTTGGAATGGATCTCTTTTAGTTTTGAAATGAATTTTCTTTCCTATCATAAAAGGAATCTTAGGGATTCTCTTGTGTTCTTTGTTTTTGTGTAAGCTTGTAAAAAAAGAAGAAGAGAATTTCATTTGGCATCTATTGATGTTATTAGGAGATGTATTTATTGCATTTGTATACACATAAATTAAAAAGCAACAACTATGTTAGAAGCTAAAGAGTTGTTGAAGTTATCGTTGCACCTCAAATATTGTTTGAATTCTTCTTTAGGTGAAGATCATCTATATTACATTTAGAGTTGTTTGTAACTAAAAGATTTGATTTTTGCCCTTGAATGAACAGATGCTAGAACATAATTAATGTTTAAAACAAATTTTAAGTTCTTTCATTTTTATTAAATGCTGCTAAAAATAGTTCAGTAGTTACATTTTAAACAATTCCTCTTTTAGGTTAAATATCTATTTAAAATAGTTTAATTCCGAGTAAAATTTCATTGTACTTGGGTAAATTTTTAGCTTTAGATCATACTGAGAAAATAAAGAAATACATATGTTGTTTGCGGTTAAGAAAAAAAAAAGAAATTTATTTCTTGTGCTTCTCTTTTACAAAGATGATTTATGTTTAATGCTGGTTAATGTTTTTGTTTCAATAAGTTGATAGATTCAAAATATATATATGTAATTATAGATACTATCATTTCAATGATGTAAATAGTATTTAAAAAAAAATAGAGTTCCTACATTTACATTGCTATGATGTATTCAGACTTTTAAAAAAAAATATACATATATTTATAGCATTCTGCTAGTTTTCAAAATAAACTAATATTTTTTCCTATTAAGTTTTAAAGGAAGTAATCTATGTATGTTACTTTTAATTCGCTAACAATAATTACTTTCTGATAAAAGAGAAAAAAAGAACATATATACATATTACAGTTAAACAAACAAATTTTTTTTTCATTTTTAAAAAAAAAAGCTATATTATAAAATCTACTCTTAAAAAAATAAAATCAAATGAAAAATAAAATTAGATTATTTTTAAAAATATATATATATATATATATTAAAAAAAAATTCTTTTTTTTCTGGGTCGTGTGAAAGCCACAGCCTGCGCCATGGAACTATGGTCACCACAACCCACAAACATAGTTACTGTGGTAAACTACTACCCACGCAACGTGGAGTTTGTGGCTACCCACAACCCATGAAACGTGGGGTATGTGGCAACCACAGCCCACGAATGTGGGGTCTGTGGCAAACCATAGCCCATAGATGTGGTTCTATGGCCACCATAGCCCACAGACGTGGCTCTGTGGAAACCACAGCCCATAGATGTGGTGCCTGTGGAAAATTTCATGGTCGTGGTGGCGGCCCGACTGTGAATCTGTCTGTAGAGCACACAACGAAGGGGTTGAGCTTCGACTGCCCCAGCAACCCTAATACAAAAAAATGGGGTTTTATTTTTTTACAATAAAAGAACAGTAAGAAATTTTTTAGCAGAACTATGCATTTAAAAAAAAAACCAGCAGGAGAGAACCAAAAAAAAAACTACAGAAGAGTTGAATCAGGAAAACTCTAATTTTGAAAGAGGTCTTCCAAAATACCCAAGTGGGTATATTCTTTTAAAAAGAGGAAGACTTCCCTTCCATGTAGAAACTTGAGTGTTGCTCTCCCATTGTTGTAAACATTCTTTTAGATCTATAAACACAACATACATTCAATCTTGTAGATCTCCATTCATGGCCTCTCACAAAATCCTGCACATAAAATCAAAAAAAAACTTGCCAACCCATGTAGGGTTTGAAAGAAAAAAGTTTAGAAGCAAAATGAGGAAAAAGAAGTGTTTTGGGAATTTACCCATTTCACCCTAACCCTAAATTTGAAATTAGGGTTAGGGTAAAAAAGGGTCAACCCACTTTGACCCTTCCCTTGCTTATTCTTTTTACCCTCTCTTTCTCAACTTGCTTTTGAATGTATCTATATATATATATATATATATATATATATATATATATATATATATATATATATATATATATATATATATATATATATATATATATATATATATATATATATATATATATATATATATTGTTGTTTATGTTTAATTTTGACCTTTTTGGTGGAGAGGAAGATTAAAATATTCCAACAAGTTAATTATTTTTACATTTAGGAAATATAAATTTATGGGTGGGGAAAACGTTTATTCCTTATGTAAATTTCCTTTTGTTGTTACTCCCAAAGTAAGGATAAAAATTGATAATATTCTTTGAAAGTAGATTTAATTTATCATTTAATTTTTATTATTCTTGCTAGTTAGTTAATTACATTTTAGTAATCTATCTTTTAATTAGAATGGAACCCTTAGACAAAGTATTATTTATTCTTGTATATGTAATTTTATTTTATTTAACTATAGCTATGTAAATTATTCTATTAATGGGTATTTTATTCCTTTTTACATCAGTATGTTGTGAAATCTTTGAATTGGAGGTCTTAATTTTAATAAATTAATTATTACGATAATTAAATATATCAGAGTCACGTTATCACCAAGGAGAAAACTACAATAAATTATTTTAAGAATTAATGTATTTGAAACCATTAACCTTTAAACAACTATTTAATTAACTCAAAAAAAAAAATTTGTTGGTGTGTTTTGCTCATAGAAATATGGGCATGACAGATACATTAGGCAAATATGTCATTTTAAAAAACTGCTCATGTGATGGTTGTTTTGATTATCAATGTCGATAAATCAAATTATTATAAGTATTAGCCTAGATTATTCAAGACAATGAGCTAGTGATGTGATTGTGAAGTTTAATTCACACTCTAGAAATATGAGACTGATGTTCCATTGTATTAGTATACTAGTCAATGAGACTATGAGATTGGTAATAGCTTTTCTACCTACCTTAGTTATGGATGTCTTCATGTTGCCTATCTTGTCGCATGACGATGCTCAAGAATTTTCTAGGATACAGTTTTATTGCAATATTTAAGAATTGTATCATAATAATTTGTAATGTACCTCACTATACCATTTTATGTGCTCTTAAAAATTGACCCTCCTTTTCAACCCCTATCATCAATTTTCTTCATTAATTAAATATTTTTTATTATTTGATTGTCTTACATATTATTCCCCCTTTAGCATTAATTAAATAATTTTATTATTTAATTAGTTAATAATTTTTTATAATTAATGAATTCCAAAATTAATCAATTGACTTTTTCACATTCCTCTATCTCTTTATAATTAAATAATTTTAATTATTTGATTGTCTAACTCTTCTTCTATAGTTGAATAAATTATTTAAATTATTCCTTTATTCACATAAAAGAATAAATTTTTATTTATTCATGCCTTTGCTAGAAAATTTAAATAATTTTATTATTTAACTTTTGTTTCCATTCACCTCTTCACTCTCTTACAAACTTCTCCACTTGTCTTCTAATTACTTTCAACATCTCCTCCACTTTTGTCTTATATATATATATTCACGCTTCATGAGTTTTTCTTTTATCATTCTAAAATAGTGCTTGTGAATTTCCAAGGGAAATAATAGTTTTTAATAAGGAGACTAATGAGCAATGGAGAATCACAACAAGAAGAATATTTGATCTATTTCTTTATTTATGTTATTTGGTCTACTTATATTGCTTCTTGTTTCTCTTCATTGTTAGTTTAGATCTTTGGTTTGATTAGAGGTTTTTGTGGTTACCTCTAAAGAATTGTCATGTTTCAAATTTATGGGTTTCCATTTTGGCATGCCCAATTAGAGCCTACATCTTGAATTTGACCTCTTTTAGGAGTTTTTATCAAATTTGTAGGTTTTATTTGAAGATTGGTACTCCTAATCAATAGTTTTGTGCTTCTAAAAACTCAAATTTTAGTCCCTAGCGTTAGATCTACATAATTATAGGAGACCTACACATTTGTTGGCTACATATGTGCATCTACTCGCCAATGATGTGCATCTATTCACTAGAGATGCACATCTTTTTACAAATCCTATGCTTTTTGAAGGTATTTGTTGCTTGGTTTTCATTTTTGCATTTCTATTTGGTTTTCGAGATTCCAGTTTTAAGATTTATACTGACCTATTATGTGTGATAAATCTACTCCTAACTAGTTTGTGCTTCTTGTATTTTGATTGAAGGACCCCTAGCCTACTAACAATCTTGTTGCAAGACCAAAACCATAGAAAATAGATTGAATTTGAAACTTCTAACTCATGGTGTTACAATATTTTGATTTCTTTCTTGTCTTTGATTTTTAGGGTAAACAATATTTCAATTTGGTTCTTTTAAAACAAACTTTGTCTTTTGTGCCTTTTACACTTGTGCACCATTTGTTGTGTTACCTGAGGGCATTTTGATATATCCCACCCCCTTGCCCCCATGGAATTTGGGTGCAAAAGAAATTACAACATTACTCTTTTTTATTTTTCAATAGGAGGTATGTCTACGAACCTCATCATCACAAGGTTCAACCTCAAGCACATATCCCTGACGGGCTATATAAGGGACAAGAATGAAAGCTATAGTTCAATTTGATCAATGTCAATTCAAGTGTATCTTTTGGTTCCCTAGTGATGCAAGACCTGAGGTATTGGCACTATGTGCATGAGTCGATGTTCTTAGGAGTTCTCCCACTAGACACCTTTGTAATATTTAGAGGATATCTTCTGAGATTACTTGATTGGTGCAAGGGATACATATCATACCATGAAGCTACTCCACATGTACCCACCTTAGTAACATAGAAACTCCTGGATATCAAGGTTCCAAAACTTCGGGGTAAGAGGAAAGGTGAGCATGTTGTCATTGTGTCATTGCTAATGGATATGTATCTATCCACTTTGGACGTGTATTTTATTGTTAGGTCCTAATCAAGAAACAACCCACTTGAGTATCTAGATCTTGTACATGCTTTCAAGTATTTTTAGATTGTTTGAAACTAGTGAAACAAATATTTTTTGAGCTCCTTAAGGCCTGTGTTCAATACCTTGAAAGTCAGAGTCAAATAAATAAATTTGTCTTCTACACTTTCATGTATTTTATTTCTTCAAAACTATTACAAAGCTTTCCAAACATTCAAATACATTGATTCAAACACTACCTTAGAATCAAATTTTGCACTTAGATTTGTGCATCTATCATACATTTGCACAATTGTTAGCCAAACATGCACTATTACTAACTAGTCATGCACTTTTGTTTGCCAGTTATGCACATTTTCTCACCAAATTTACACATTTGTTTTTCAAAACTACATATTTTTCGTTTTGTGTTGAGATTGAAAATCAAAACCAAAACCTTCAAAATTTGTAGAATTTCAAACCTGAGATTGAGACTGAGATTGTTACGATTACATTTTCAATTCTCTGCATTTGTTTTGCATCTTTAGTTTCATCAATTCCTTTTCATTATAACAATTTACTTAGCTTTAATCTAGATTTTATCATCTCTCATTGGGACCTTACATCTTGTTTGTCACTAATTTGACCTCTATCTAAGGTTGAATTAATCAATCAATAATTCTTTCGCCTTTTTCTCATTAGTCTAGAACAAGTTTGATTGATCCATCTTCACCTATTCTTCATTAGCTAAGGTCTAAATAAAACCTCTCAAAAGTATTGGATTCACCTTCATTGTTGCATTCTAATATCCTCAAAAAAAATTCTAAAACATACAAAAGATCTTAAAAAATACAATTTTTTTTTTTTTAATGAAATCCAATACCAAAAAACACAGCCTTTAAATCACATTTAACTTGCATACCATTAGCATTCTCACTATTTCTAGGTCTCTTTTACCAACACCTCCCATAACTAAATATGCATTTTCTTTGGCTTCTTCAATTATGTTGCCATAAATAGTAAAGTCATCCATATAAACCTCTACATAGTCATGTATTAAATCAACAAAGATACTTAAAACTGCCCTTTGGAAGGTAGCAAGAGTATTTTGCAATCCAAAGGGTAAAACATTGTAAGAAAATGAAGTGATCTCATTTTCCTTCTCATATTCTTCACCTACATGATTGGTTTTCTTTTACTTCCAACCATCACCTATCCACCCGTGCCCACTTTCCTAGAGAAGGACTTACATTTACTTATCCATATTCCCTCTTAGCTATTCTTTATTCTTCTTTCCTTTTGTCTGGAAATCGCCTAGATGGTTACTTATGTGGTAAATCACAAAAGGTCCTATAAAGTGTAGAGAAAATGAAATTAATTAAATGGAATAAAGTTTCCAAAAAATTTAGTCATCAATGATTGTAGTGTAAGAGTTAAAAAAATGTCTCTACATTATCACTTCTATGGATGAGAAAAAGGGTGTGAAAATGGTTAGGGTTTGTAATGGGTGTGATCTACTATGAAATGGAATTAGGTTGCAAAACTTTAGACTTCAATTTCTATATGAGTGTCACATTGAATGCTCTATCAAAAATTCCAAGGGTCGTGATGTTGATAGTTTTGGTTGCTAAAGTAGTGTGGCGAAGAACAATTTTCATGTTCGAAATAGACATCATCATCTTGTACTTTGCGTAAAAGTTCTCATCTTCATCCATATAAAACTCTACATATTTGTGTACTAAATTAGAAAAGATACTTAAAAATGCCCTTTGGAAGGTAGGAGGAGCATTACACAATCCAAAGGGTAAAACATTGTAATACAATGTTCCCTAAGGACAAGTGAAAGTGGTTTTGTTACGATCTTTAGGGGATATCTGCTGAAACCATCCAACAAGGAAAATAATTTCTTGCATGCAAGAGTTTCCAAAATTTGGTCAGTAAACAATAATGGAAAATGATATTTCTTCATCCATGTTAAGGGCCCTATAATCAACACATTTTTTACATTTATCATTCTTCTTAGGATCCACTACTAGAGGAGAGACTCATTGGATGTAGAAATCTTACTTTTCACAACTTTTGTGCCTCATCCTTCACAATTTCTCATAAAATTGGGTTTCACCATCTTTGCAGTTGCATGTACGGTGACTTGCTTCCTCTATATAAATATGATGGTTACAGGTAGTTGGATGTATGCCCCACTTTTCTTGATATTCCCATATGAAGGCAACTTTGTAGGTACATAACATGGTTATTAAGTCTTCTAATTGTTGGGTGCTTATTTTTGGATTTATATTCATCATTTTCACTAGAAAAAAATTCATAGCTTGTGAAGGTACAAGAGAATTTATGGAAAACATCCAAGAAGTAGATTATGAGGGATTAGGACTTTCAAAAACCAAAAATAGGATATAGAAGGAATAATGTGGTAATAACAAGTATATAGTGTTAGAAAGTATTGAATATAATGCAAATCATTAAGAAATGGGAAGTTTCCAAATGGGCAGTGTCATCTATATAAGACTGTAAAACCATATTTTCTATAACTGTTAAGAATAGTCCCAAGAGATAACTGAGAGGGGGGGTGAATCAAATATCTACAAGATTCAATTCTTTATCCAATTAAGTATACTTTAAACATAAAGAATAAACACAATGAAAGAACACATGAACACAACACCAATATTTTGGTTACGGGGAAACCCAAATAGGTAAAAACCTCGGTGGGACTTGATACCCACTAATAATTTGTACTAGTGTATAATGATCCTTGTTAGAAGATCATTTACCCTGTTAGGAGTAGCTTTACAATATATTAAGTAAAATAGACATGGTCAAGGGTCAGACCCTATTAGGAGTCTTTTACAGTTGTCCCTGTTAGGGGAGAGGACACATTGTCCGAGATCTCACTACTCAAATGGGCGAAGGCTACAACCTTTTGAATAACAGATACACACTATATCTGGATCTTGGTGAACTGCGCTTTGACCTACTATCTAGATCAGTTTCAATGAATAGCACATGTACTTTACTTGGCCACATAGACCTTCTTCTGATGGTTCAACACTTCGCACACTATGCTCTGCTCTGCTTAATCAACTATGAACCACACTTAAGAAATCACAAATGACTACCTATAAATATCTTTCCTATAAATGATATAATCAAGTCGGCTTATTAGAACCACCTTGAAATCATATTAGAGAAACCATAGAAAACTCCAATAAACATTTTGTCAGCTCTACTATGCATGCAACTCATTCTGGGACCTGTACAATAAGATAATTGTAGACGCATGCTACACACTGTCGGCTCTACCAAAACAACTGGAACTTTCTTTGTAAGCTAAATTAACTCATGCGCTCTTAACCAAACATCAATAACTCTCTTCCAAGCTTAAATCCAAGGGTGCATAATCTCAAGGTAGGCACAACTCAAGAACCAATAAAATCTTCGTCAGCTCTTCTGAATAAACATAGGAAACTGCTGTTGGCGAATAGCGACTACATAACTTCACTTCTACTCATCAAAAAACTATGCGTCCATAGATGAAACATCACTAACATGTCTTCAACATATATCCAATCACACAAGGCTCCATGATAACTATACAGACAACCATACACAGAACACTGTCTATCACTCTATCAGAAACATTGCTGACACCAGCTGCTATATAACTATCTATACTAATAGTTAACCTCTGCACCCATGATATCATGCTAATATCATGTCCAAGCTACATATAATAAAAGCTTACTACATAAGACTTCCATGCATGCTACTTTCCATATGTTGTCATCAATGACAAACATACAGTCAGTACTATTCTGCTGGCAAATCTCCAACAATCTCCCCCTTTGGCATTGATGGTAACATGTGGAATGAAAAACCACCACCAACCCAAATGAACATTTATTTTATAACATTCTCCATTTCCTCATCAAAAACTCCCCCAAAGATGAATCCTCCAACTACTACAATATTTTCTAATATTCTCCATTTCCTCAACTGTACTGTTGTCATAATTGAATGTTGCTCCCCTTTAGTATATTACTCCTCATTTTACTTCTATTTTTCATGAATCTATATATTACTCCCCCTTTGAAATCAATGGAAAAGGGTTCCATTTATTTTAAGCACCGGTACTACTCCTAAGGTAGAGTAGTCAACCTTCCACCCGTCCCAAAGGACTGATGTCTTTCCTTCTTTCTTCTAAGTAGAATTAGGGAAGGGAATGACTCCCAACTTCTCCCTAAGATACTCAAAAGTATCCTTAGGCAAGGGATTTGGGAATATATTTGCCAATTGATCTTTAGTACTCACAGTCCAACTTGACTTCTTTCTCTGCCACTTTCTCTCTTAGCAAGTGATACTTGATCTCTATGTGCTTTGTCTTTGCATGCATCATAGGGTTCTTTGACATATTGATAGTGCTAGTGTTATCACAGTGAATAACAATAGGATAATCAATCTGAATTCTAAAATCTTTTATCATCTGCTTGATCCAAACAATTGTAGAATAATTCAAGGCTTCTGCAACATACTCTGCTTCTGCTGTTGACTGAGAAATACAATTTTGTTTCTTGCTTGTCCAAGTGACAATTCTATCACCAAGAAACACTGCTCCACCTGATGTACTCTTTTTGTCATCAACACATCCTACCCAATCTTCATCAGTGTACACATGAAGCTCAACATTTTTTGAATTAGGATACCATAGACCATAATCTATAGTGCCTTGCAAGTATCTAAATATTCTTTTTACTGCCATGAAGTGACTTTATTTAGGTTCTACTACAAATCTTCCAACTATTCCAACTGCATTGGAAATATCAGGTCTAGTCTGAGTAAGATATATGAGTTTACCAATCATAGACTTATACAATGTTATATCTACTGCTGGCGAGTCATCTTCTTTTGTAAAATTACATCTAGTGATCATAGGGGTTCCTACTGGCTTGCAATCATCCATCTTGAATTTCTTCAGTATCTCTTTCACATACTTTGATTGATTAATGAAAATTCCTTTTTTTGTCTGCTGCACATTTAGTCCCAAAAAGTACTTGATAGGACTAATCATACTCATCTCAAACTCATTCTTCATTTCTTTGGCAAATTCAGTACTAAGTTTGTCATTACCTCCAAAGATAATGTCATCAACAAATATAGCTACAAGTAGTAAACCTTATGATGTCTCTCTAATGAATAGATTACAATTTTCTGCTCCTTTCTTGAATCCAATCTTTGTTAAGTATCCATCTAGTCTCTCATACCATGCTCTAGGGGCTTACTTAAGTCCATAGAGAGCCTTCTTCAATCTACATACCATATCAGGTCTATCTGATAAGGTGAATCCTTCCAGCTGCTCAATGTATACTTCTTTCAAGTCTCCATTCAGGAATGCTAACTTGACATCCATTTGATAAACTTTGAAGTTTTTGACTATAGCATAGGCTAGAAACAACTTAATAGCTTCTAATCTTCTCATAGGTGCAAATGTGTCTGAATAATCAATGCCTTCTCTTTGCGCATATCCCTTATATACTAATCTTGCTTTGTTTCTTACTACTGTACCATCTTCATTCATCTTATTTCTGAATATCCACTTTGTTCCAATCACATTCTTATCACTAGGTCTTGAGACCAGTTCCCAAGTGTCATTCTTAATAATCTGATCAAGTTCTTCTTTCATAGCATCATGCTAATCTGAATCATTACAAGCATCTTCAACACTTAAAGGTTCAATCTGAGATAGTAAACATACCGCTTCACTGCTAGCTGAGTTCTTTGCTTGTGATCTTGTTAAGACTTTACTGCTCTGATCTCCAATGATGTCTACCTTGGAATGATTTCTTGATGTAAACTTTGGAACTTTAGGTGATGCTAACTCATTATCCTTAGGAGTATATTCTTCACTCGTCTCAGGGTCATTGAATAACACATCAATACTGTCAAACATTTCCTTAATAACTATCTCACTAGTGGAGGGTCTAGGTTCTTCTTCAATCATGGGTGAGTAATCATGATATCTTTCTTGAATCATAAAATTTTCATCAATCTTTACATGAGCACTTTCAATGATATTTTTCAATCTTAAATTGAAACATCTATAAGCTTTACTTTTAGTAGAGTAACCAAGAAAAATACCTTCATCACTTCTTGCATCAAACTTGCCTACTGCTTCATCCCTCTTGATGTAGCACTTGCTTCCAAAGATTCTGAAGTAATTTACTATGGTACCATTACCAAACCATAGCTCATATGGTGTTTTGTCAGCGCCTGGCCTTAATTGAATTCTATTGATGGTATAGACTATTGTATTGACCGCATCTCTCCAATAGGTGTGTGAAACTTTTCCTTCTATCATAATGGTGTGCGCTATATCAAGAATGATCTTATTCCTTCTCTCTACAATTCCATTTTGCTGAGGGGTTCTAGGTGCACTTAACTATCTCTTTATGCCATGTTCTTCACAATACTCATAGAATCTGTCAGAGGTGAATTCTCCTCCTCTATCCGATCTCAAACATTTTATCTTTAGTCTAGATTCATTCTCAACCTTAGCTTTGAATATTTTAAATTTCTCAAATGCTTCTGACTTGTCTTTCAAGAATGCAACCCACATCATCCTAGTATAATCACCAACAAACAAAATGAAATACCTTTCACCATAGTATGATCTTGTTTGAGTTGGACCACATAGGTCTGTATGAATCAGATCCAACTTGTTCTCTATTGAATTCTACTTGCTTCTAAAATAATTTCTCACATGCTTCCCCATCACACATTCCCTGCATATAGTATCAACTAGCTTTTCTATGCTAGGTAGGTCTCTTACCGCCTTAACATTGCTTATCTTTACGATGTTATCAAAATTTCAATATGACATAGTCTTTTGTGCCACAACCAACTATCATCAACTTTAGCAACAAAACAACTTGCTTCTGAATTGAGTTGAAAAACATTACTTCTTGTCTTTGAGCCCGAGGCAATCATAACACCATCCTTGTTGTTAATGACACATTTTTCATCTTTGAACTCCAACTGATATCCTTTTCCAAGTAACTGTCCAACACTGAGAAGGTTATGTTTCAAACCATCAACATAAAGAACATCATCAGTACTATTCTTTCCATCCAAAGTGATGGCTCCTCTACCAACTATAGGTTTAGGAGTGTTGTCTCCAAATATGACCATACCTCCATTAGATTTGTCCAAATGAACAAACCTACCTTTATCACCTGTCATGTGATGTGAACAACCACTGTCTATGATCCAATATATCCTTATGTCAGCTTGTGAAATCAATGCAAGCTCTTGATTCTCTTTCTTATCTTCATGAACTATCTTGTTATTCATTTTTATCTATAATAGCAATGAATCTATTTTCTTCTTCACTAGATTCTTCATCTAAAACTCCATCTCCAGCATAGTAGCATTGGTTAGAATACTTAGGCTTGTAATCCTTCTTGAACTTTCTAGCTCTAGTGGGACACTTAGATGCAAAATGACCGATCTTATTACATGAGAAGCACTTAAATGGTAATTGACCTTCATATTTTCCTTTTCCTTTATTTTCTCTTTTGGCAATCATAGCAATAAAATCATCTAATGTTTTCTCTTCATCATCATCATCAAAATTACTAGAAGTGTTTGTAGATTTCTTACCATGAACTGTTGCTTTGAAAGATGTCTCACTCTTTGGTTCTGTCTTCAATCTTGAAATCTCAAAAGCTGAGATTTTTCTGATCAAGGTCTCTCTCTTGAAGGTTGATGTAAGTTGCATGGTCTCATCAAGGATGTTGATCTTGCTTTCATATTTTGGAGTAAGAGTAGTCATTAACTTGTCCATAATGTCCTCCTCTAAAATCTCTCCACCATTGTTCCCAATTCCAGCAACTGCTTCATTTATTCCTTGATTATAAGCTCTAATGTTTTCTTTAGGCATCATCTCTAATGCATTGTATCTTTTCTTCCATGTCTTTCTACATGCATCCTTTGCTTGTTTGTCTCCTTCAAATATGTCTTCTAGGTGCTTCCATATTTTATGGGCTGTATCTACCTTTTTATTTTTGAAAATTCACCATCAGATAGGGCACTGATAAGGGCTTCTTTAGCAATAGCATTCTGATGAAACAATTCCTTTTGTCTATTAGTAGCATCTTCCTGGGCAAGGTTTTCTAGGGTAGGTATCTTGGCTGCTTTGATAGTTACATCAAAAACTTCAAAACCAATGCACTGCAAATGGGTCACCATCTTGTTCTTCCAATCAAGATAATTCTCTCCATCAAAATTAGGACTTTCTTTCCTGAAGTATGCCATCTGATCAACCTCAAGTTGTTAAACTTTCTCTCTGAGGCACTTGGCTCTGATACCAATTGTTAGGAATAGTCCCAAGAGATAACTGAGAGAGGGGGGGGGGGGGGGGTGAATCAGTTATCTACAAGATTCAATTATTTATCCAATTAAGTATACTTTAAACATAAAGCATAAACACAATGAAAGAATACATGAACACAACACCAATATTTTGGTTACGGGGAAACCCAAATAGATAAAAACCTTGGTGGGACTTGATACCCACTAATAAAAACCCTGGTGGAACTTGATACCCACTAAAAACCCCAGTGGGACTTGATACCCACTAAGAACCACCTTGAAATCATATTAGAGAAACCATAGAAAACTCCAATAAACATTCTATCAGCTCTACTATGCACGCAACTCATTATGGGACCTATACAATAAGATAATTGTAGACGCACGCTACACACTGTCGGCTCTACCAAAACAACTGGAACTTTCTCTGTAAGCTGAATTAACTCATGCACTCTTAACCAAACATCAATAACTCTCTTCCAAGCTTAACTCCAAGAGCGCATACCCTCAAGATAGGTGCAACTCAAGAACCAATAAAATCTCTATCGGCTCTTCTGAACAAACACATGAAATTGCTACTGGCGAATAGCGACTGCATAACTTCATTTCTACTCATCAATAGACTATGCGTCCATAACTAAAACATCACTAACATGTCTTCAACATATATCCAAGCACGCAAGGCTCCATGATAACTATATGGACAACCATTCATAGAACACTGTCTGTCACTCTGTCAGGAACACTGCTAACACCGGCTACTATATAACTGTCTGTACTAACAGTTAACCTCTACGCCCATGATATCATGCTGATATCATGTCCAAGCTACATATACTGAAAGCTTACTATATAAGACTTCCACACATGCTACTTTCTATATGTTGTCATCAATGACAAACATACAGTCAGTACTGTCTTGCTGGCAAATCTCCAACAATAACATCATTGAACAAATAATGATTTTCAAGAAAATTAACAAGAACACTATACTGTGACACTTCTTCAATATATTGACTCTGATCAATTGTAATAGATGCAGTGGTTCCTTCAAAGAATTGTCAACCCATAGAGGATCTTCTCTCTCTAACAAAGGGTGTTGGTGGATAAAATGTCAGTTATTTTATCTTTTTTGTCACCTACAATTGATGATAGAATCAACTATTTCTAACCATGGTCTTCCCAAAATTAAGGGGTATCCCCTCCCCTAACTTAATTATGGGTTCTATAATCATAAATTTGGTAGGACACTCCCAAGAATAAATCCTCTAGCATACCTTCTAGCTTAACTAAGGAACGATTTGTCATTTTAAGGATTATTGGTGTAGGCCTAATTCCTTGAAGGGATATTTTTTCCTTAATCTTATTGATCATCACATTTATAACAACTCCTAGATCAACAAGTGCATTGCGAATAACACTATTACCTATGTGATCCTTGATCATAGGACTTCCACAGTCTGAATGCTTAGCAAATGATAATTTCCTAATATAAGATCAACAATTTGTCTAATAACTTGCACAATTTTTGGATCTTGCTTCTTTTTCTTGTGGGTGCATAATTCCTTGACCATTTTTGTGTATATAAGGATGCACTTAATAACTTTTAGTGGATGAATTTTAATATTAACATTCCTTAATACATTTAAAAAATCAAATTCAAGACAAGAAGTTCCTTTTGGAGTTGGCTCAACATGGATCCTATCAGGGAATGATGGTGTTTTAAATTGTATTTACTCTGATTTTATTAGGTGAAGCCTTGATTTTAGTAATAGTAGGTCCTTGAAGAGCCTTACTTGATATAAATTGGGCTCTATCTATATCTAATGTATCATAGGATAGGTAGGGTATCTTGCCACCTCATTATTATATATAGGTTATGTGACCTTATTATTAGATTTGTTGAAGGTTGCATATGTATAGGTGTTGCCTTTGGTGGCTATGATGTGCTTGTAAATTTATTACTAGAAGGGTGCATTATAGGTGGAAGGGATTTTTTGCATGACTTATATGGGTTGATGAATGGTTGCAATAGATTAGGTGGTTATTATGGTGGATATTGTAGCAATTGCAGTCTCCATATTTGTTACCACAACTATGAATCTTGTTGATATTGACTTGGTCATTTTTGGTAATAGAGTGAAGGTTGTTTCCATTGTCCATACCATCCAAAATGATTCAGAAAAGGATTAGGATAGCTAGATCCTTGGTTATGATAATTATTTTTCATTTTGGATACATTTCTCATGGTGGCCAAGGCCTCTATTGAACCATATAATAGATATATTCCCCAACATATTCTACTTCATCCATATCTACTAGAAGAGGTCTCAATGTAGTGTTCCTACTAGCATCCTCTAAAGATGAATTCTTTGTTTTGTTGTCAGAACACTCCTCACTATTATGCACTTTGCGACGAGTTAGACAAAATATAGCAAGATATTTTTTCCCTCTTCCTACTTACAAGGATATATAAGGTGTCTATTTTCTTACCCATATGACTAAAGGGATCAATTTTTAAATCCTTGAGCAATGTACTAAGTTCCCTTTTTTTATACCTATTGAGCTTCTTTGAGAGGAAATATTTTTGGATACCTTCTCACCGGTAGTCGACGGGACCTCAAATAATTCTTACAAATATTACAAATTTCATCAAATCCAAGTTTAGAGATGTCTCCTCCACCTATCAAATTTAAAGAATTCATACTCCATCTTTGATGCCTTTACGCTTTTTTAATTTTATAATATCACCAGTTAACCCTATTAATTTGGTATTCATAGTTGTGACAAAATACATCAAATTTGAACAAAAACATGTCAGGGTCTTCTAATGAAACTCCTCTAAAAGAAATAAGAGTCATGTGAGGTATTCTTTTCATGGGAGCATCCTCCCCATGATAAGCAATAGGAAACTCAAAGGTAATGAGAATTTTATGAACCATCATTTTCTCATGGCCATGGTTGTTATAATCATCAGCATTATTATTATTATTTTCGTTAGCCATGATGCTCTCAAATGCCCCAAGATTCCAAAAGAATGGAAATGATTTAGGTTGACTACTCTCAGAAGGTTGACCATTTCATAGTTTATACAAGTCCATAAATTGCTTGGAAAACATAGGAGTGATAATAATAGGAGGTTTCTTTGGAAACTGGAGAAATCCTAATGGAGACTCAATATTAGACTCAACAATGGAAAACTCTATAGCACAATTCTCTAAACCAAGTTCAAGTAGTCTCTTTTTTGATAGTGTTATTTTCTCTATTTTTGGTTTTTATTATTGTGAAATATTGGCCGTGTCCATCTTAAGAAAATACCTTTACTATCTCTACTACAATTCATTCATTTGTATGATCTACAATATAGAGAAAACCAAGACTAATCACCTAGATGAGGTGAACATTTGTGTAGACTTTCACTTTGGCACACTTTTCCAAACTTAAATTACTAGGATTTATATTGGAAAAATAGGTGTTGCACAATGATAACTTTAAGAACCCCCCCCCCCCTCAGGAATAGTAGAAAAACATTGAGAAATCTTTTGGTACTTGTCGTAATCAAATGCAATTATATAGGCATTTTTTTTCATTTTTCGTCTAAACATAAAATTAATCTTATTGGCAAATAATATGCATTGACCAATATTAGTGGGAAATTGTTGGCGAATCATTATTTTCCATGTGCTAGAGAAACACATTTTTGTTGGCAATTTTTTCGTTGTATTCAAATAAATGTGATAAATAATTTGGCAATTCAGAGACATTTTAAGGTGAATGATAATTTTTATTGTAATTTTTGCTACCATACAAAACCAATGAAATCATTTTATTGATGATATTTACTTAGTGTACACAACAATAAAAATTTTCTTGGCGAACTACGCTTTTCTATAAAAACTCATAAAATCATTATACTTGCAAATTTCATAAATACACTGGCAAATTATATAAATATAAAAATATGTAATAGTTTTGATAGTCGATAAATTTTACATAATATGTAAATTACAAAACATAGAGTTCTTCTACAACAACCATTTGATGTGATGACAGTATTATATGATATGACTACTTTATTCTACGTTATGCAGACATGTGTTCCAATTTCGTGGTTTCACAATATTACAGTTGTTACGAGACATAATTTGATTGAGAGATTATCTATTTTTACTTCACATGAAAACTTACGCAAATGATGTTACAAGGATCAAATTTTAATCAAATTAGTTAATGTGACGATAATGTTATTTGATATGGCTACTTTATTCTTTGATATAATTAATGATATATCATGTTGAGTTAATATTGCCTTTTTTGGTTGCCAATTTTTCTGTCATCATTGCTCGATGGTATCGATAACCATGACCATGTCGACACGTACCTAACATCAATCATCATATAGTTTTAAATGTATTATTTAGACCGTTCGACGATCATAGATTAATGAATAAAGTTTTATTTCGGCCCCATTTTCTTGAAGAAAATGAGTTCTCCAAGAAGTCTATGGGATGGAGATACATATCAAGTCTTAACTTGTGCCTTAACTGTGATTGTCTTGTAAGAAATAAATGTCTTGTTAGTGACCACATGACTATGACATTCTACTGCCATTCACTCATCATGCATGAATTCCAAATTGGTACTCTAGAAATATATTACCAATTTCTCTCACTTGTGCATTTATGGGAAAGATTTACCTGGAGATATGACTGATCAAAAAATTTAAAGGACATTTGATTTAATAGGATTAAATATATGCACTAATGAATTGCTAAGTATCAATCATCGACTATTTATAGACGATCTTGGTTCTTTCTTCTTCAATTTGATTTTGGTAGATAAGTGTCCAAGTTGGTTGGAATTCTAATTTCTGCCTCTGGTAATTTTAAGGTTTTAGCTTTGAGGTCTTCAGAATATATGCTTCTGGTTTTAAGGTTTAAGTTTGCAAGTCTTTAGAATTTCTACGTCTAGTTTGAAGGTTTAGGTTTTTAGGTCTTTACTCTTTAGGCTATGGAACTGTAGATGGACACTCCATTCGATTGAGATGCACATCCATGGATGACTAGAAGCCCTATTTGGGAATGGTCCCAGATGCAATCCTCACTTTCATTTGTAAGAAGGTTGGATCTTTTAAAAATGTTATTGTGATCATGGTGCTCAACTGAGAGCTCCTTCAAAATGATAACAAATACCATGTCAGCACAAACATTATGTCCCAATTCTTGGCATCCCTTCTTGACCTCAGAGGAGACAAGGTGGAAATGCTCATGCTGTTGAGGAAGGTGTTTAAAGAAGATTTTTTGGTGGATGATGTTCATGTCGCCATTTTCACAGAAGTAGGGGTGGGGATCCCTTGAGCTAGTGAAATACCCAAGCTTCTCCAGCTAGGCAATATGTTCAAATGCAACCCCTCCTTTTGAACATGAATGCACACCAGTTGACGCGACATCAAAAGTGGGCTCAAATTGGGAGGGATTTTCTATGAAAATGGAATCTCCTTGATGATTTGGTGGATTTGGACTATGGATGGCTCGAATAATTATCTAATATTATCCTCTCTCAAAAATTCTTCATAGACCCTTAGTGGTCAACTGGTCCTCATGACCCTTCACTCTGTGCTCTACTGCTAGTTTCTTCAAATTGAGGGTTTCCACTATATTTTTTTTTGTTTTGTTTTTAATATCCTCATACAACTAGTGCCCTAGTGGAAACAATGTTTTTTTGGGGGCTAGTGCCTCTTATTCCCTTGCCCCTCATTTTGGCTTTAAAGTTTTGAAGGGGGTCCAACTAATACTAGTGTAAATTTTTGAATGAATTAATGAAAAAAATTCTACTTCGACCAATCGACATTCATTTCAGCTTTCCTTTTTATGAATGTAAAAAAAATATTTCCATTTCATTGTTTCTCAATTTGCATAATCAATTTGAGATGAAATAGCCAAAATTATGGGTAATATTTTGTGGGAAAAAATGAATTACAATTCAATACCTAGTAACCAGTTTGCAAATTTTCAGTCTGAAAATGAATCAAATAATTGTGATTTTGAGAATCATTAACATGAAATTACAATACAATATAACAAAAAAATTAGTGTATCCCTAATCTCAAATCAGTGAATTTCAGATTTCAATGTTGCAAATCATCAAGATTATATTAGTTTTGTTTAAGTATTTTATAATCTCAAAGCATGGTTTCTTTCTTACAAATTTTGTTGAGACATTGCTTTCTCGTCTTTCATTTTTATGCTTGCCTAGTTACTCTTGTCGAAGGGTAATTACTAATTATGTTTAAACCTAGTTTTGTCTTTGAGTTAAGAATTTATGTTTCTTCTTTCTCAGATTATTTGCTAAATCATTATTTGTTAGGGGTTTAAAATTAATTTGTGAAAAGAGAAGTTATCATTGAGTTTGAGAAGTTACTCATATGATCAATTCCATGGCAATTTGGTTTCAGTTCCTAAGTCCTTTGCAAGGAACATTATGTATGCTTTATCTTGAAACATTTATCATTGTACAAAGAAAGAGATTGCAGGTTCATTTGATTTGGAATGATTCATTATACTTGCAATATATAGTGCACATTATGTTAGGCTTTAGCCCTAACCAGGATAAACTTGTCATAGACTCGCAAATACAAAGATGTTTAATAAACATTTATTAATCTATTTTAAAATTAGACAAAATGAAATCTAAATTCTAATATATTAATAAATTATTAATTTACATGCCATATAAATGTGGAATACCGATTATAATTGAAATAATTATATCTTGAATAGATTTATTGAAATAGAAACAATGAATTAAGATCAGTCAATTGTAATTTAATGATATTGTAATTGTTCAAAGTTCAAAAATGATATTGTCACTTTAATTATAATTGTCGTTGTTTAAAATATTAATTTTATTAATCATATATAAACTATTATATTTGTAGTGTCATTTGTTTCAAGCACCTTCGAAAACATATTCTTGTTGGCCATACTAATAAAGAATTTATTTGTAATAAATTAAGAAATGTAATAAATTTGTTAAATATTGAAAAACTTGTAGATGTCCTTTTTTCTAAAGTTCTCTTTTGAACTTGTTAAGAGTTACTTATTTTTAGTTATATTATATGAATTAATTGTGGTCAATGAAACTATAATAATTAATAGAGTATTTTGAAGTTATTTTTTTCAATGTGTTAAAATTTCCTTACTTTTGATTATACTTTTGAAATTAGTTGGCAGTCACGATCGTTAGTGGACTTATCATTTTCTAGTTATTTAGGTTAGTATAATGAGTATTGTGAAATATGAGTAGAGATTTTGATTAATAGGTTGATAATTTTATTGTGATAAGATTTTGGAAAGTGACAAGAAAAAAATATTTTCTTTTATGATGCATGTCTAGTTTTTTCAAAAAAATTTTGAATTTGGTAAAATTACTCATTTTCCTTCACAAATTAATTATAATGTACTTTATAAAATATCAACACAAAATTTAATTTTGATAGATTAATATATAAGAAAATATATAAAATATAGAAAGATATCAACTCTAATTTTATAGTACAAATCCTCTTTTTTCTAATTCTTTTTTAGATTTTTTAGAATGCCTTATTCTCATTATTTTTTCTCCTACAAATTAATTTTAAGTAAACTTGCCATTATCTAAATAAAAAATAATATTATAAATTTATTTATACTATTTATTAATTTAAATAGATAAATTTTTATATCAATGAAGGTTTTCATATCAGTTAAATAATTTAAATATAAATAAAGTAAATAATGTAAATATATTATATAAATAATATGTTAAATACATATATTTAAAAGATTAAAAAATTTCTTAAAATGCCTATAATAAATTTATTGTTAATCTTAAATATAAAAATTTAAAAATATATCTTAAACACGAAATCAAATCAACCAATCATAATTCATATAAGTAATTTCTATAATATATTAAATAAATAAATAAATATATAAACTTTAGAAATATTTAAATTATGAAAAAATAGTGACTTATGATTGGTGCAAAACTAATTGACTAATTGTGTACAAGTGAATGCAATAGTCTAGCTTATGACAAGTACAATAATTAACATTGATTTAAATCTTAAAGACATAGTTAAACATTAGAGATTGAATGTTCAATTGATACATCCAAGGGGCAATTGATCCAAAAGATTAAGTAATAAGGACTTGGAAAATCAAGTTGTAGAGTTTGGAGAGAAAGCTGTAATTGAGAAAAAGGAGATTGTGCACATTGTTCTCTATAACCTGAATGAGAATGTTGATGAAAGATTGGTAAGCATCCATGGATTCTACTCTTTATTATCTAATGCTATTCATAATTTTGATAGTGATAGGGCAGTTGCAACACCTTTATTTGATAAATGGATCCAAAGGAAAAATGAGCTAAGATTGATCCATCTGGGATCAAAGCACCATAAGCAGAGGCCACTAGCCATACTTCCAACCTGTGGATTGGTCAAGTCCCTATAGGAATTTTAAATGTTACCAGAGCACATAGAAAAGAGGATGAGGGATTTGATTGGTAACTTTAATGTGATGACCGATACCCTTCTGCCAAGCATGATTGATCAACAAGGAAATATCAAGCCTTTGCAAATGTGGAAAGATGAGGCAAAATAAAAAATTGATTCTCAGGTGGAGCTCATTTTTGAAGACCTAGATGCCAGTACTGGTGGTAAAATTTTCACTTGTAAAATCCTAGGTTTTGAATAGTTGTTTATACCTTTTTAGGGTTTCTACAAGTGTTTTTGTGTCCTTTAGGGTGGAGGGTTTAGGGTTATGTGTTAAAAAATTATCTAAATGTTGAATTAACCCTAAGTCATTCTAATTTTTTGTTATCTTTTTCAACTTAAGGATGTGTATTTTTACATTGTAAAAGGGGTCATCTATTTTAAGTCCTAATACTTTAAAGTCATTAAGTGTTGACCCTTTTTAATATTTTCGCATCCTAAGTTTTATTTATATAGGTCTGTGCTCGTGGTCCCTACTTTATTTTTCACTACCTTCTTGTTAGGTGGGACCCTTTATGTCTTTCAGTGGGTGGCAACATGTTATTCTATGATTTACCCCACTATCCTATGATAACATCATAGTCTAGCTCATTCTATTCACGAGATGATGAGAGTGTACCATATGTTATTTGTTGATTGGTCGGTGGTGTTTGTTTAAGCCTTTGGTTATGTTTGGCATCCCACTTGGTTAAATATTAGTTTACTAATGTTTTCATCATTCAACACATGGTTTATTTCTATGGTGATGTTCTAATTTGTTAGAAAATGTGCTCAGATGCTATTTTATGTTATTGTTTCTCAGAGGATAAAGTTCTATAGAGATCTATGACTCTTGTGATCCCGTGATCAAAAGTACTCAATTTGTTTTTAGCTCGGGATTGCGAGATGATGTCATGTGTCTTGGGCTAGCGAGTGACTGAGAGGTGTGACCGAGGTGAATGATAGCTAGTGACAGATGGTAGTAATTGGTTCATTTAATTTGATGACAAAGATTTCCATGTTGTAGTTGTCGATTGTATTGAAGTTAAAATACTTTCAACTTAAACTCTAATATTTTAGCACATGGGAAAATTCAACAATGATGTTTTATTGTTAATGAAAAAGGTGATTGATGCTTACCATTCTCTTGTGATTGTCCTATGGTTAAGTTGATGAAGAGATCAATGGTCTACGTGATCCCATGATCAAAAGTCCTCAAAGTTCATCTATGTGGGATCATGAGATTATGCCATGTATACTTGGTCGATGGAGTTTGAAAGGATGGTGGCTCAGAGTACTAACACACTTTCTCCTATGATGTGGTGCTTTCTTATTGGCTGAGTTTTGGGCTCGCTTTCTTACATGGTAGTCAAATTCAGATTGACTACTCAAAATCGTTGATATTGCTAGTATGGAGGGAATCGATAGTAGAGATCTTAACTCCATAAATAAAGGTTTTTGAGACATTTTTTCACTCGTATGAGTTAGTGGATGACAAGATGAAATGGTGGTAGTTTCATATGGTAATTAAAATTCCCTTTTGATCCTTTCTTAGACTCATTCTGCATTCACTTAATATTATAAGGTACTTTAGAGCTATTGAAGTGATTGAAGGAGGTGCTGCTATGAAAAATTTAGGAAGTGTAAAAGCCGTAAGTAGGGTTTCAATCATCTTGTTGTTCTATTGAATAATTATCTAGTTGCATTTCTATAAATTATGGGGAAAGGGTTGTATTTGAATGATTAAAGGTATTGGGGTAGTGAATTCTTGAAAACTGAGTAGGGTTTTGTGAAGAATCCTTAATTTTATCTAGGAAGCCCTAGTTTTTCTCTATCCAAATTATCATTGATAGAACCCTAGTTTTAAAAAATGCCCCCATCAAGAAATCACTAAGGCCAGAGGGATTACTTGAGGAGAAAGCTGTTTGATGATTTTTTGGACCAGTTAAATCCCTCCACTAATGATAAATATGATAGGTTACAATTGATAAAAGGATGGAAAATTGGTGAGTGTTTGTATGAATAGGTTGCACATATTTTCAATGTCTCTTTGCCTATGAATAGGTTGGAATTATTTATAATGTGGTATGGGAAATCAAACCTATAAAACCTAGAGTCCAACACATGACAATATGATCTAGGTGTTGGAAAGCATAATTGAAACAATTATTATATTGTCGTTAATGTCAAACCTTAAATTGGTGAGATAGTTGCTATCTAATAAAGTACCATATCTTTTGATTGATGAAGAGGATTTGAAAAGAGGAGATAACAAGAGGAACTAGTGAAAGGTTGAGTTATGAGATACTACAATGGGTATTTGATTAGTTGGCACATTGGCAAGGTAATGTGTTGTTTATCTTTTACACTAAGTGAAGAAGTCAGTTGATTTGAAGTATAGAAGAAATGAGGAAAGAAAGTCTAGAAGTATAGGCTTAACTGAGAAAAAGAGAAGAAATTCAATTTAAGCTGAGTGATGCTAGTGTTGACCGAGCACCCGTATAAGCCGAGTAAATTTTAGTGTTAACCAAGCATCAGTAATTCTGAGTATCAAAGAATTAACTAAGCGAAGACAATGTTTGTCGAGAAGACAAGTTTAGTGATGACCAAGTTATCCAGTGATGACTGAGCAGATGAACACATTATTGACCAAGTGTCAGTAATTTACAAATTGTGAAGGAATTGAGAATCCCAGTTGACATAGTTGAATTCTTGGGATATGTAAAACATGTTGACATTAAAGATGAATGACATGGAGAATTTAATGTATGGTAAACCTTTTTCTTATGGATTCAAGGAGAAGTTTTGAGAAGTATCTAGAAGGATAAGGAGGAGAATAAAATGATGGAAGGATTCGATGAATCTGACCTAAACCTAAGATCTATGGAAGAGATTAAGCAGAAAAAGATTAATCTACCTAATCAAGGAGGTATAAGGATGACCTAATTGTCGGTTATGAAGAGAGTGGAAAGAGGTTAATGTTATTGACTGGTGAACCTAAGAAGAAGGATAAGAAGAGTTGTGAAGAGCTGAACATAGTTGAGGTGATTTCTTGAAGGGATTTCCAAGTAGATCAGAGATGGAGATAGTAATGAAGGTCAGTCAGTAAATCAACATATGAGTGTATTGGATCTGTAATTACAAAGTGAGTTGTATATTTCAAATCAAAACCTACAGTTACTTTCTAACCATTGTATCAGTTAAAATCATTTAATCAAGGTTGACTTAATAGTCATTTTGTAAAAATTTTAATCAAGGTGACATTCTAATGGGATGTTCTTAAGCCCTCTAACCAGGTCACTCTTAGTAAGGTGATTAAATCCTTTAACAGGGTCACACCTAACAGTGTGTATTGTAACCTTTAACAGGGTTGGCTTCTCACAGAGCTCACTTTAGAAGAGTGAAAATTTGGTAGCATGTTATTGGTGGTTTTTCCCATATTGGGTTTCCACGTTAAATCCTAGTGTCATACTTGTGTGAATGTTATTTGATGTGTTATGTTGTTAAAAGTTTTATATTCTACAAGTTGATTACTTTTGGACAGTGGAATGCAAGTTCTATGTTACTAATATATTCTATAGAGACCAAGTGAAAAACTGAATAGATCTAATTTTGTTGAAGTGTTAAAAGTTGAATTGGTACATCTAGACCTGAGGATAACTAATTCACCCCCCCTCTCAGTTATTCTAAAATTATTCTAACACTAGGGAAGTTGGTGGTTCAAAATGTGTTCATGGATGCATGATTAATGCCATCACCAGAAGAGAGATATGATCCGGTGTCAAAATTAGTAAGGGATAATCATGGAGAACCTATTTTGAGAATATGTAGAGAGGAGTTCCAAGAGGTGTTTGGAACTTATGAGATAGAAGGATTCTTAGAAGCTGTAGACTTAGAGGCATTTATAGTTCAATATGAAAAGACCAAAGAATTTGTTAAAGGGCATTTGTTGCTAGCTCTTCTTGCAAAGGTAGAAACTACCAGCTATTATATT
Organism: Chamaecyparis obtusa; assembly: GCA_027943335.1. Lineage (NCBI taxonomy): Eukaryota > Viridiplantae > Streptophyta > Pinopsida > Cupressales > Cupressaceae > Chamaecyparis > Chamaecyparis obtusa. The sequence continues at coordinate 670,428 of BSBK01002447.1, read as the reverse complement.
GGGCCAAGTACTAGGGAGCCTTTTCTAATCGATATTTTTCTCTACATTTGAGGGTCACTTTCTACTCTGTGTGTGATTTTTTTGGTAGGCATGTAGGTTCTATAATACCTATTGAGTATATGTATATGGTCATCCAAATACAGCATCCCAATTTCACAATGATCTATGATTATGTGCCATATGTAATGGATAAGATTCATGAATGATTGATAAATTTGAAGAAAGGAGAAGTAAATCATTTCTACTGGTATTCCTTTCTTATGCACATGTTTCTTGTTAATAATCTTGGCTACTTTGCACAGTATATGACCCTAACACGAGATGTAGATGGTTATCTTGTGCTAGTGCAAACATGGAGCACAATGTTATCAAAGGACAAAGAAGCTGCCAGTTACCTAATATTTGATAATTGCTTTGCATCAAAACTTAGGGCAAGGTTAATTGTTAATCCACCAAGGCTACCAAAATAGTTACTTTTTTCTAGGACCTAAAGAAAGAGTGCCAGAGCTTTGTGTTGATCACAATTGGGGAGACATTATTCCATACAATGTTAGCACTGTAATTAGAGTATATGGATATGGTGGTAGGCCTTTTGTGTTTCCCTATTTTGTAAATCTAAGATTAGGATTCACATAGATTTTGAGGAAAATTTCTCAGATTTAAGAGAAAGAGATAATAGGAAAAAACAAGGGGACCATTTTCTCTGATGTCAGAATATTGCCATTCTTTTTTGTCAGTAAAGGGGGATGGGTCCATTTCCACAAGTTTTTGAAACCTTATGCTATAGGGGTCAATGTGCCTATAAATAGTGACCCAGAGAAGTTTTATAATCTATTTAGGCAAAGAATAAAGATAATGTCAATGTGTCATGAGTTTAATTACCCAAAGGATTATATCAGGAATATTTATGATGAGACGCAAAAAGAGGAGAACAAGAAGTGGTTTTCATATAAGCATTTATGGGTGTTAATCTCTATTGAGCATTTAAGCTTGTCATTAGTATCAAAGGATATTAAACAGGTTGGTCGGTTACTTATATTGAGTTGGTCAGTAACCAAAAGTAAGACATAGCAGTTGGTAAAGCCTTTACACCAAACATCACACAGTTTACTGAGCACCAGCAACACCAACACTGATGGACAGTAAACACCGAGCATCATAGTATACACCGAGCATATTATATAGTGTTTATCGATGATCACAGAAAATGGCATAGTAATCTGAAATGGCACATTCTTCTATGCAAATGGTTACAACAGATCATAAAATAGTTTACCAAGATCAAGGAGCATTTATTGTAAAAGATACTCATTAAATGTAATGTTTATCTTATTGTAATAGTTGATCTAGGTTAATTTTGCACCGTAGATCTTAGGGTTATGATTATTTTTGTAACCTAATTTTTGCTAAAGCGACAAAAATAGAACACTATATATTTTTTATGTTCGCACAATTTTATGAGGTTGGTGAACTGATATATATGAATCACGGAGCACTTGAAGCCATTGCCTAACTTCAAGTCAATCGGTTTACAAAGCAGAACAAAGTACAGAGGATATCAGATTGAGCAGAATTAGAGAAGGCTACCGAGTAGAACAGAGTAGAGAACCATCACAGATAAGGTGATATTTTGATGAGCACTTATAGATCTATTTCAGACAATTGAGTTGTCAACTAGTAGATAATTGCCTATTACTTTCTAACAATTGTGATAGAGTTTTTGATAAATCTCTTAACAAAGTAGACTTAATAGTCTTATGTAAATCTCTTAACCGAGTACACACTTCATTAGTGTTGTTAAAATCCTATAACTAGGTAGATCTAGTTGATCTAACATGTTACTCCTAATAGGGTAAGATCACCAGAAGTGATCAAAACTTGTATCCTTAACAGACAAACCTTTTCTATCTGTAGTAGTGAAGAATTTGTGGGTGTCATCCCCACCACAGTTTTTACCTCCTTACAAGGGTTTCTGCATTACCAAAATACTTGTGTTATGTGATTGTCATATTGATTTCATGTTGTTTACTTTCTCAAGTTAACTAGATGATTGATTTATACAATTATATTCAAGTTATTTTGATCGGTTATCATAGTACATAGTTATAGATCTGAAAGGTTTTTCAAGTAAAGTTTTTGAAGTCACTAATTCACCCCTCCCCTCTCAGTACCTATCTCTCCTAATTCCAACAATTGGTATCAGAACTTAGTTCTCTTGTTGAACAGTCTAACCACTAAAGGGTAAAGATCTAAGTCATGGAGAGATACAAGCTTGACAAGACTATTGAGAATCAGAAGATACAAATACAAATGTTTGTGGAATAGTATAAACAAGCCAAGGAAGAATTGAAGAAATTATTGGTTGAAAGGAAGAACCTTGCAATTCAGCTGAATGAAATTGGTTATCATGAAGAACCTATTGATGAAATATTTGATCATATTGGATCAAGCTCTGGAAGCATCTCTGACGGATCCGAAAGCATAATCTCTGACTTGTCTAAAAAGAATCAGCATCTATCTGACCAAGTGAAAGCACTTCAAATCGGTCATGAATCTTAGATGGTGAGAATGGTGGAAATCATGAACAATGCTAGACAAGCTGAACAAGATCAGAATCTGGCTATTGAAGACCGAAGACTGATGACTGAATAGCTCCAAGAAAAAGAAAGTGAAATACAGAGACTCACTGATCATCACTTCCAAGTATCAAATCATATGATGACAGTTAATCAAGAAATGAACCGAGTAAATGGAGAATTATCAAGAAGACTTGAAGATGTTGCAATAATCAGAGAAGATAATGAAAAATTGAGAAATGAAATAAAGATACAAAAGCAACATAATGAAATGATGAAGATAGCTGAGGACAGTTCTAAAAAGATTGATGATTTCCTGACTAATCAGAGAAGATTCGAAAGCAGAGCTGGTATAGGCTACACTGGTGAAGGAGACTCATCACAACAAGCTGAAAAAGCCAACAACAATCAAAGTCAGAAACCTAAAGTGTTGACTTGTTATCACTTTCAAAAATAAGGACATACATCTAATGTGTGCAGAAGAAAAGCACAAGGTAAACCTCCTGTCATTCCTAAATTAAATGGATATTGTTATTACTGTGGTAAGTTTGGACATCCAGCTTATGAATGCAGAGCTAAGAAGAATGACATTGCTAATAATACTACTGAGGAGAAAATATGCTATACTTGTAATAAGCATGGTCAAACTGCAAGGGACTACAAGGCAAAAATGAAACAACTCTAGACACCTAAAGAGAAACTACAACAAAAGCCATATCAACTGAAGAGACAAGGTAACTCATATGTTTGGGATTATAAGACATGGACTAATTGTACTATATGTGGTTAGTATGGACATATTGTAGTAAACTATTACAAAAAGAGTTGGATTGGACAATCAAGAAAATGGACAAATGCAGGAATGGCATGTATGCACTGTCACAAGGTCGGTCATTTAAGAAAGAACTGCAGAGACCAAGCACCAGATGAAAACCATATATTTGAGAGTGGATATAACATTGCAGAAATTATGAAGTTAAGGAACATAATGTGGAAGAAGGCTACTAATAAGAATGTCAAGTCAAGTAACACTGTCGGTGAAACCTCGTCCACTGGATTGGGTGACATCGGTACCTCCACTTAAGATGACAAAGGTATGTATGGAACTGACATTTTAAATGATCGCATTTTACATACATTTCCTTATATATGATGTACAAATACCAAATCTGGATGAATAAAGATGCACTATGGTTTATGTGTTATAAGTTTATAAAAGTCATATAGTCGGTAAAAGAAGAAACAAGAGTTGATTACCCAGCGGTAATCACTATACAAGGTTAACTGATAATAGTGCAAACCGATGAAGAAATTCTATGTCAACCGAACAAAAGAAACTGTAGACATTACCGAGCTGACAAGCTATTTTGTACTGAAAGTTAGGTCATGCATTTAATGCACTAAAGTTTGAGTGGGAATATCGAAAAGTCTATAAATATGCATGAAATAGAGTTCATTGTTACATTGCGATTTCGAAGAAAAGAGAATTTTCAGAGAAGAGTTTGAGCTAAAGATTTTTAGAAAAGATTCAAAGCTACTATAGATCAAACCAACAATAATTCTTCAATGATATCGAGTAAGTTCATCTACCTACCGAACACTAGTTATCTATTGCTTTCCGAAACCCTAGAAACAATTTATGGCATCAACATCGACTACAAGCAAATCACAAAACATTGAGGAGGAAGTAGAATTAATTGTTAGGGAAAATTTCACCGAGGCTAAATTCAAACCACATCCCAAGGTCATAGCACAAACGAATGATATGGGTGCATTCTCGAGTATTCCAGATAGGGTTTTGTTAACAGAAGACGTTAGGGCCTATATTCATTGCAAAATTGGAGAAGTTTGTGATTTTGAGACAATTGTTGCTTATCAACAAGTTTGTGGACCGGATGGAAAGATACAATCCGAATATAAGAAGATTGGGGAATCAGGGTTAATGTGTTTTACATACTTCCTGCAAACATTTAGCAATGACTGGATAAGAATCATGCTAAGCAGATTTCATGATGGAAAATTTTGGTTAGATAAACCTATTGAGGTCACAAAGAAGATTATCAGTAAGGTTACTGGGTACCCTACAACTGACAAAGCCAAAGCCTTTCAAAGTTCATCTCATCCCGACGTTGAAAAGAAAACTAGAGCTCAATGGGACGGTAGGGCACTGAAAATTTGAACCATCAAAGACCCAATGGTAAAATTTGCAGCACATGTCATTGGGTACAAGATATTTCAATCTAGCATACCAAATAGTGCACCTTGCATCACCGTGGACATGGCATATAAAATTGTGAAGAAAGATCACCATGTAGATCTTACCGAACTGCTACTACACCAACTGCAAGATAATATAAAGATAATAAGATCAAAGAAGTCCAACACATGTAAGTACAGATCACTACTTGTCTGTACATTTTTCTATCTACAAAAATATGTACCCGACATCAGTAAAGTAAACTCACAATCAGACAAACCGATAACTACACAAATTGGTGAAATGATGAAAAGTCTAGGAGATAATTTGAATAAGGAATTTAATGCATATTTCAATGAATTTCAGACAAAAATGCATCAAAGGAGTAGGATTCCAAGGGAATTAGTGAGTAAATTTGAAGATGACATATGTTTTGTAGTCAGCACAGACCACTCTATGATAAAGGTAGTAGAACTGAGAACAAAATGGTTAGCACTAATGGGATACAAAATGAATGATGATTTTGCTTTGAAATCTATTAATGCATTGTTGGCATTACTGATAGATATCATTGCCACTAGGTTTGGCACATATGAGGAAGCTAAGTCATGAATCACTACAGACATAGAGATCAAAAAAATGTCTAGAAGGGCGAAGAAAATGAGAAAAGATCTCACATCAAAATATGGAAATACATCCAACTCATCTACAGAGTCATCGGTTAAAGAAACAATTGAAGGTCAGTTACAGTTGGCTGACAAGCCCTATGATAGAGAGGAGACCGAGTCAGACAAAGAAAAGGATCACACACCAGTTCCTCCCACCAATGTTGAACAGGAAATGTAGTTACCAGAACCTGAAGGAATGAAGACACGTTCGTCAACTACAACACAACCTATTGAAAAAGAAGAAGTAGTAAAAGTAGCAAAAAGAAGAGCAGCTACACCGACATAGAAATATGTGAAGAGAAAGAACAAGAAAGTAGCTGAGACATCAAAGAAAAAGAGGAAATACATAAGAAGTAAAGAAGATATAGAGGAGATTGACACTGGAAATGATCCTAATCAATTCAAGTTAGTTCGTAATAGGGAAAGTACAATAGAAGAAATAATTGAAGATATAATTGAGAATGCAAATCTTACAGATCCAGGCATAGGAAAATTTGATGAAATTTCAATTGAGGAAAAGACAAAGCTAGAACATGCTATCATCCAGATGATGATTAAATTCAATAGAGTACCAATGGAATTCACATGTCAATTGCCAAAGGAACTTGATGACAAAATAAATGAGAGATGGGCTATTGCACTAGATACAAAGAAAAGGAAAATAGAACGATCATTAAGTCATGCAACCTCACACTTTAGCTATATTGTTGTAAGTGAGTACATGACAAAGTATCAGGCTAGATTTCTAGTCAAGAATAGAGCTATGCAGATAATGGATGAGAATGTGGGTGATATGGATGTCACATGTGATTTTTGTGGACATCAATTTTGAAAGCAGAAGAGAAAGTTGAATAGGAAGCATTCTTGAAATTGTCTAAAAAGAGACACAGTTCAAAAGGTAAAGGTATTTTCATCAATAATAACAAAGGAAAGAAAATAAAGGATTCTGGTATATCAGTTACCGAGGTAATTGATATCACCGAACAAAAGGAAGAAATAAGAATTTCACAGGATGCACTGAATCAAGTAAAGATCCACTTGCAAAAGAAAACTGATGTTGATACACTGATTGAGGACATCACTAATGGTGATCTTGATGATGAGGATGACGAAGATGTGACAATTGCACCAAACAAAGATGAAGCACTAGACACTGATAGTGTGTTCACATCTCTACCGGGTGAACTACCTATACTTGCAGAGGTAGTTGAAATACTTTCACAAGTACAACTTGATGCTTCTCATCCTGAGAAAAATAAAGATACAACTAGGATACATGCACTTGAGAAACCTACAGATACAAATGAGCCTAACAAAATAGAGGCACAGTCTACAGAAACAAAGGAACTAGAAGAAACAAAGTTGATTGAGGTGAACCCACCTGACACTACAACCAAGACTCCCACACCATCTATCAGGGAGCAGAAGAAGGAAGATATGGTGTCAGTTGGGAAAGATAATTTGAAGAGTGGAGAAAAAGCTATTGTTATAAGTGAGAAGAAGTCACCTCTTGCACAAAAGAAGAAGAAGAAAGAAAAAGGGCCGGTCACCATTGATGAAGTCATAATTATACCAGAATGTGACCCGAGAACCCTAAGCCCCAAGGAACTAAGTAGATATGGGGAGCTATGTTCAAGGAAAGCGGCACAAGAGAAGTTAAGGCAAGAACACAAATTAAAAGAAGTGTTAAATGACATGAGGGATATTCTGCAACAGATAGTATCGGAGACAAATATTGATGAGAATACTCCCATCATAGATCAACTTGCTACACTCGTTGATAAAATCAATGCCCCTGATATAGATGCAGACAAAAGAATAGAAGAAAGGGCATAATCAAAGATTCAGGACAAATTGGTAGCAAGGATTAGCATAGAAGTGGCACTGAACAAGATAAAATTAACTGAGGTCATTACCAAGGTAAAATCTATCACCCAGATAATCTGTCAATTTCTAATCAAGCTTTGTACTTCAGCCATCTTCACTGTAGAAGTTAGTGAAAAGATAAACGGTTTAGAAGTAGAGATAAAGTTGAGTACACAAGAAGCTATCACCGATCCAACTGCTTTCTTAAAGCATATTCACCAAGTTCAGGAACTCCGACGACTGATAGAAGATTTAAGAAAACAAGAAGCACACATCACTGATCAGGTTACAAGGTTACAGAAAGAACTCACTCCTTACCTGAAAATTTTTGAAGCACATATTGTCAAAGCTGAACAACTTATCACAACACTAGAGATTTTGGTGTTAGATAATATCTTTGACATGCATGCACAAGTCGGTCTTGAGCATATTGCTCTTACCAACTTGAAAGAGGAATGGGACAACCTCTTGGAGTCTGTAAAGAAAACCCATCAAAACATTTTTGATAAGATGTAAGTATACATTATATTTTTTTTTTGCATTTGGCATTATTATCAAAAAGGGGGAAAACATGTATATGCCAAATAAGTATAGTTTTTCTATGTATATTACATACTACCGGGAGCATGCACCAAGGGGGAGTACTTTGTACTTAGAAATTTTTTGTTGTGGATATGTATATGGCGGAGACATAAGGAATATATAGAAACATTTTGTCTTTATACATTCAAAGTTTTGATACTAATGCCAAAGGGGGAGATTGTTAATCTCTATTGAGCATTTAAGGTTGTCATTAGTATCAAAGGATATTAAACAGGTCGGTCAGTTACTTATATTGAGTTGGTCAGTAACCAAAAGTAAGACAGAGTAGTCGGTAAAGCCTTTACACCGAACATCACATAGTTTACTGAGTACCAGCAACACCGACACCGACGGACAGTAAACACCGAGCATCACAATATACACCGAGCAGATTATATAGTGTTTATCGATGATCACAGAAAATGACATACTAATCTAAAATGGCACATTATTCTATGCAAATGGTTACAAAAGATCATAAAATGGTTTACCAAGATCGAGGAGCATTTATTGTAAAAGATACTCATTAAATGTAATGTTTATCTTATTGTAATAGTTGATCTAGGTTAATTTTGCACTGTAGATCTTAGGGTTATGATTATTTTTGTAACCTAATTTTTGCTAAAGCGGCAAAAATAGAACACTATATATTTTTTATGTTCGCATCATTTTATGAGGTTGGTAAACTGATATATATGAATCATGGAGCACATGAAGCCATTGCCTAACTTCAAGTCAATCAGTTTACAAAGCAGAACAGAGTACAGAGGATATCAAATTGAGCAAAATTAGAGAAGGCTACCGAGCAGAACAGAGTAGAGAACTATCACAGATAAGGTGATATTTTGATGAGCACTTATAGATCTATTTCAGACAATTGAGTTGTCAACTAGTAGATAATTGCCTATTACTTTCTAACAATTGTGATAGAGTTTTTGATAAATCTCTTAACATAGTAGACTTAACAATCTTATGTAAATCTCTTAACCGAGTACACACTTCATTAGTGTTGTTAAAATCCTATAACTAGGTAGATCTAGTTGATCTAACATGTTACTCCTAATAGGGTAAGATCACCAGAAGTGATCAAAACTTGTAGCCTTAACAGGCAAACCTTTTCTATCTGCAGTAGTGAAGAATTTGTGGGTGTCATCCCCACCGCAGTTTTTACCTTCTTACAAGGGTTTCTGCATTACCAAAATACTTGTGTTATGTGATTTTCATATTGATTTCATGTTGTTTACTTTCTCAAGTTAACTAGATGATTGATTTATACAATTATATTCAAGTTATTTTGATCGGTTATCACAGTACACAGTTATAGATCTGAAAGGTTTTTCAAGTAAAGTTTTTGAAGTCACTGATTCACCCCTCCCCTCTCAGTACCTATCTCTCCTAATTCCAACAGTGGGATGATGAAGAGAAGATTGAGCCCACATATGATCCCCTGCATACTATTACTCCTTTCTATAGGAAACTGGATACTGTATTTGGACACTTCCATGATTGTGCCACAACCTTGAGGTAAAAGATAGATAGGTTAAAATAAGGTGATAATGTTGTTGCATTAAAAAATATTATGCATACACCATTTTTTTTTGTAGGGCCAATTGTAATGATTTCTCAAGAAGAATTTGTGGCTCCATCTTAGGGAGAAGGAGAAGAAGAAGAAGAAGAAGAAGAAGATAGACCTCTTGAGTATCCTCCTTTATTCATTAAGGAATGGAAAAGGGTAAGGGGTGATCCTGTCAGTAGTGACACTTATGATGATGACACATGATAGGTAAGGAGGATCTAATTAAGGACAACTTGCAGCCAAACACCAACAATGCGGAATAACACAACAAGATAATGTTTTCAATAGAATTTTCATTAACATGCCTAACTGTAAGGCCTTCTAGGTTAGGGCCAAATACAATCTCAAAGTATTTCTACAATCTCTCAGCTAGTCTAGCTCTAAAACAAATCAACAACTAATGGAAACACCAAGGCAGATCTAAACTTGAGCTTTCAAGCCTCCAAGAAATATCCTTGTCTCCAAGCATGCAAACCACTAGCTCTGCTATTACAACTATCCGATACAATCTAATCTTCAAGATATCACAGGATCCAAAATGTTATGCTTCACACTCTATTTCTCCCCTCCTAAACATCTACCCAAGTACTCCTTAAATATAATTCCTCAACCACAAGTCAGATGGAAGAAATAATTAACTCCTCAACCAAGTCAGCTTCTATTACAAATAAATATTAAATGCATCAACAATTGGCTGTCAAATAGCCTTACAAACATTTAATTCTCCATGTCAGCCTCTAGATCTACATAGGAGAATACAACAAAAGCTACCAACAATAAAAGCACCAAGTCAGCCAACCAAATCTTCAAGAACTCTAGTTGGTAAACTAGAACTACCGAGCACCAGAGAAACAACCGAGCACCAGTGAAACAACCAATCATGCCAAGCATCACTGAGAAAAATAGGAATCACCGAGCAAGCATGTTGACTGAGCACCACAAGCATCGCCAAGTAAAATTTCCACAGAGCGCTAGAGGTTTCACTGAGTTCCTTCAGCGATTGATCTTCCTTTAATAACTGAGACTATTGGTTAAAGCTGCAACCGAGTAACACAGAACCAAATCAACACACTACTATACAAATTTATTGAGTACCCTAGAATGCCCATGCATCAGACACCCGAGGTTCAAAACGATGTTCTCATAGGCTGGAAGAACATCTTCTGGGATTCAACACATAAACCCCAAACTAGTTCTTCACATACAAGCCCTTTGAGTCTTCACCTTGCACATTCTTCCACTTCTGTTTCCTCTGTCTTTTGAAATATTTTCTTGATAACACACAAGATTTTTCTTTGTACTGATCACTCCTTTCAAGATTTCTCAACTTATCTTAGCTACCAAAGCTCAGCTTTCTCCTACTGAGTGTTGTATCCAACAAAGGCATCAGGGAAAGCTTCATGTTATTATTTTCAATAGTAAACACATTCTTGACACAATCATACATAGCTCTACAATCATACTCCCAAGGTCTACTGAGCAATATATGACAACTATTCATCTCCACAATATCACACAACACTTGATCCTTATATTGGCCAATCTGAAAATCAACAAGACACCACTCCCTCACTTCTAGAGCATGAAAATCTCATAACCAGCCAATCCTATAAGGATAAGGATGTCCCATTCTCTTTAAACCAAGTTTCTGAACCATGTCCTCAGTAACAAGGTTATCAGTACTATGTACTAGAAATTGTACCTTTATAGAATTAGTATTGTCAAATAAATCAAATAGAAAATAAGTTACCACAAATAGAAAATCTATTTAGCAAATAAATGAGCAATTAAGCATTCTATGGTTCTCTAACTAAGAGTGTTAATGGTGAAGCTCTCAGCAAGCCTCCATTAATGACAATCCTAGAATGAGAAATGAGTGATAAGTTGAGCTAATTAATTCAATTCCAAATTGAAATGCTCAAATTAACTTCTAAATTTCCTTTCTAGCTATAATTCTCAAGAGGTTAGATGCAATTCTCAGATTTTTGGATTGAATTATGAGTGAATTTAGCCTTGCTTTTATAGGATTTGGCAAGGGTAGGGGGTGTAGTTGAGTTGATCATGATTAGGCTTGAGTTGAGTCTTTGGTTCCACCCTTTGAAGACAATTTAAATATTGTGTCCTCAAAGCTTGGGACAAGAAGACAAGATGAATGGACAAGATGCTCTTTCAATTTGAGTGATTGAGATTGAATTTGACTTGATCCATGTGAGCTCTTTTATTAAATCCTATTGGTTGAGTCTTTTTCCTCCCATGTGGTGTTGAGAGAAATTAGGATTTAATCAATTGATTTTAATTCATTTATATAGCCAAGGGTACTCTTTGAATGGGTTGAGTTTATTTAATTCTAAAATATACAATTAATTGAATTAATTGCACATTGATTTGATTTAACTTGATTAAAATGCTCTTGATTTTGATTTAAATTGAATTGAAGCTTGATTTTAATTTTGATTGGCTAAATGCTTGTTTGGATTCAATTGCTTTGATTTTTCCTTGATTTGCCTTGATTGATCACTTGAATAATCCTGTCCACTTTTAGGTGATTACAAATGCCCCTCTTTGAGTTGACATGTGAAGCATGTCGATTTAAAGAATGTTTTGATCCCATTGATAAAATGTCTTGGTTCTGTTGATGATTGATTTGATGTTAGATTGCTGATGTGATACCTGATTTGATGTGGTTCGATGTTTGATGCCCCTTTCGATTGATTAGCGAAAAATTTCCTAATAAAAGATTGCGCTTTGATTTGATGATCATTCCCTTGATTTGATGATGTTGTTGTTGTTATTGATTATTTGAGTGTATGCCCCCTCAGAAATGAAATGAAATTTGATAGATGTTTGAAATTTTTTGACGGTTTAGGTCATTTTGCGTTAATTGGGTCACTTTATAATGAATTTTGATTTCATTTTCGATAATGTTTTTGCATCTGTTTGATGATAAATGCCCCTGATTTAGAAAAATTGGTGAAAAATTTGGGTCTCTAGGCCCCTCTGATCAAAGATTCCCTTTTTAGGTCAAATATACCCTTTTTAGGTCAAAAGATTTATATAAAGGGGTAAAAAGTCTTTTTTACTATTCATTTTCACTTTTACTTTTGACTTTTGAGCTCTGACCTCCTTTGACTCCTTGATGATGTCGATCTTGATATGTGAGCATAGATTCAAGCATGGGCAATGATATCAGTAGCCACTTGCCTACGGACCTCCGGTAAGTGCCTGATCCTCTTTGTTTTTTTTTAGTTATGCATTTAAGTTCAAAAAATTTGAATTTTTCATAGTAAAAACCCTCTTTTTTGCTTTTTATTTTTGAAATAGCACTTTTACCCTTTTAAATATCATGTTTACCCTTCAAGTAGCACTTCTGCGAATTGAATTAGCACGTTTACATGCCTGTTCTAGGGCATAAACCTCTTTTGCTTTGTCAAATAGCGCTTTTAAATGTGATTTTGCTTTTGCAATTTAGATTAGCGCTTATGAATTTATAAATGGTGCTTTCAAATAGTTTTAGCGCTTTTGCCTTGATGTTGCACTTTTGAATTTTTAAGTAGCATGTTTAAACTTTTAAACAACACTTTTGAGTTTTAGCACTTTTAAAGCCTGAAATAACACTTTTACCCTGCTAGGAAAGATTTAAAATTGTTGTAGTCCACTTTGCAAAATTTTCAACATCATCGATTAGATGATTGGTCAAGGTAACAAACTTGATGTTATAGCGAGTTGTGAGATGTCAGTATGAGTCAGTCATAGTTTGAACGTTTGATTGTCAATCTAGATTTAGATGATGGGTGATGATGAATTTTTCGTCCTCTCTGAGTAGACTCAGGAAAATTGATTGTGGTTTGATATTTGTAAATTTTTGATTGACATAGGATAATCTGAATGATAATTGATTTCAAAACTGATGTGTTTGAACTTGCTTTTTGCAAGTAGTTCTTTAGTCATTGGGAGTTCATGGTTTGTATCCCTTGCCTATGAGCATGATTGATGACCTTAGTGCATTTGATCGGTGACATATCGGCCTTTGTGGTTTGTCTTTCCTTCTTGTTCTACCATGATTCTAAGTGAATTAGGGTTTGATCACTGTTATGGCCAAGAGGTGGCACTTGGACCATAATACCTTCCATTTTCCCATGGGTGAGATGACGATCATCCTAGAGGACGTGTATTGTATCCTTCATTTTCTTACTAGAGGAGAGTTGGTTTATTACAATTCCATTTATGATGGATCAACATGTCGACGGGTCTTCCAGGATCCTACCATTGGAGACAATCATATCCAGTGGGCATAGTTCCATTCTTTGCCTGTGTTACCAATAGTGTTAGGTGCTCTGATCAGTGGGTTCCTTCTTCCAGATAGACATGGTCATGGATACACAGTCAGATGGGGTCCTATCCTTAAGGACTTGATGGTGCATCCCTGACGATTTGATTGGGGATCTTGTGTATTAGCTCAGTTGTATCATGAGCTACATATAGTTGTTTATAGACAATCTTCCATGCTCACTGCAGGAGTGATTTTACTAAAGCTCTAGACTTGGGAGCATATCCCAGTGATACGTCTCATCACAGCATGACAACAAGATCTAGGTTTTCCATTCACCTGGATGTATGAGGGAATGGTGATTCATACCCATATGGATAAGTTGGATTATTGGTGTCGTGTCATCGATGATATGGATGTTGTGGTTCAGAGGCCATATGTGGGATGTGAGGCTTGGCTTGAGGATGGCATTGAGTTACCTTTCATGTTTTTTCCTCAATGGATGATTGGACGGTCCACTTATATTATAGAGAGATTCTTCTTCAGGAGAGTTTTGTGTCAGTATGGGCATACACAGGGTATGCCCTAGGGAGTGGCTAAGTATGCTCGAGTTTAGGTAGAGAGATCTTTGTGGGGTCCTTGTGTGGATTACGAGACAACTATCCAAGAGACTCGACACCTTGGGTATCTACCTTGGTCGATGAGATAGCATATTATGGATGCTAGGATTATAGATGAGTATGGAGATTGGCTAGCTCAACATCCATTTCTAAGGTTTACAGATCCTGCTGAGAGAGTTCCAAGTATTGATGAGGTGTCAGATGGTGACGGAGGTGATGCAGGAGATGGGGGAGATGATGTAGATGATGGAGATGGTGGGAGAGGTGGGGGTAGGATTAGAGCACGTCATGGATAACTGGGTCATCAGGTAGTAAGAGTAGGTAGAGTACAAATTCCAATGATTTCTTATGCTCCTATTCCTCCTAGGGTTGGTGGTGGTCAGGTTAGAGGTGGTGTAGATAGAGCACTTCATCAGGTTGCTACAGATCTAGCTGTTACAAAGGGTTGACATAGGGCTAGACAATAGAGAGAGATGGATGTACAGATTGCATAGGTTTTACTTGATCAGGCACAGGGTCCTCCTGCTCAGTAGGTTATACCACTAGTTGTTCCACAGGCATCCTCTTCTCAGGCACCTACTTCTACTTTACTGCCATCATCTTCTTCACATCCATCTTCTTCAATTTTTGTTCCATCCTTATCAGATCCATCTTCTTCCCTACCTCCACCACAGACTTCTATAGCATAGGCTCTTACACCAGCTTTAGCATCAGATGTTATATCTCTTCAGTCTCAGATGTTAGCGATGCAGCAGGAGGTTACTTAGCTAAGTTCAATGATGCAGAACTTTATGGCTGTGATGAGTCAGCAGGGACTACAGGCGAGCTCGATTTGTCCTCCAGATAGTGCTCCTGGTCCTGATGGTGGAGATGGTGTTGGTGGTTCAACCAGTTGAGATATGATATGAGATATTTCAGATTTTTTCTTTTGATGATATACATGATCTAATTTCTTTGTTGATATCGAGACATCAAACTCTATTGTATCATTTTTTATTCGTTGAGGTTGTTTGTGTTGATACTTTGATACTTTGATTTACTTTGATAGACTTTGATTATCTGGATATTTGCATTTATGATCTTTTGATGGACTCTGATATCCTGTTGATTTTATGATGATGTTAAAATAGACTCTAATACTCATTTTTGATGTCATGATGTGTTGGATCTCCTTTTCAGGTGTTTTAGCATGATATGCAAATCTAGGTGGTTCTATCTCATATATGCTTTTTATGCTTTTCAGATGTGATTTTTGATACGTATGCACATGTCCTAATGATGCTTAAATGATTGTCTTATGTATAACGTAGAATAGATGGATGAATGCGATGAACTTTAATGATTAATGCTTTATTATGGATACAATGATGTATAGATGTGGTTAGTTGAATAATGTGATATATGACTTAATAGATAATGGATGTATTTATTTTGGTATATGGATGCAATGGATTCTAAGATGACTTAAATGATATGCACTTAATAATGATTTTATGTTTTATTTGAAATGTAATGATTTAATGGATGTAATAATGTAATGTTTTTGGCCTAATGAATGTAATGATAATGCACTTAATGGATGCAATATATAGATGATTTCTTTTGCAAAGAATGATGTGTTCTAAATGAAATAAATCTTGAATGATGCAATCTAATGCACTTAATGATTTTTAACATGGAAGAATGAATGCCACATAATGCAATTAATGTAATGTAAATGGATTTACATGATATATGTACAACCTAATGCAATTGATGTAAATGAATTTGGATTTAAATGATATATACAACCTAATGTAATTGATGTAAAATGCTACTTAACACGATGATTTAAAAATGAACCCTAATGCAATGAACTTAATGATTCAAATGATGAATACACTTAAATGAATGCAAGGTCTAATGAAGATGATTTAATGCAACTCAAAGGCAATGATTTAAAATGAACTTAAAAAATGCAAGTGAACTAATGGAATGCACTTTTATTTTTGTTTTTGGATTTCCAACACACTCGATCACATATAGTTCTTGATGCTCATTTGATTTTTGATTTGACCACACCCCCTTTCATTTTTGTCATTTTTCCCTCTTGCAATTTAAACTAAGAAAGGTAAAATACATTAAATGCATTTAATCTATGATTTATGCAACTAACTTTCATTATTCAAAAATTTGGAGCTTATAATCATCATTGAGCAATTTTTGGAATCCCAATTTAGTACAACCATCACTAGTTCAACTATGATGATATGAATAATTTTTGCACCTCTTTTGTTGCTTTCCCATCCTTTTTGGTATGAATATCACCGATTGAAGCCAATCATGAGAGTGCGAATACCGATTTTTTTAGATTCTATGTTGCAAGTGGATTTTGGTATTATGATATTGAAAATCAAGATATCCAAGGTATCCTTTTGTGTAAACAAATAGAGATCTCAGTTTTATCCTATGTACAAGTCCTTCATGATTCTTCGATGATCACATCCTTAGACAAATAATACATGATTTAGAACTTTGATCTTAAGACAGTCATTCAGAAATCAACTAAAAGATCATGCTTTCATCATAGCTTTTCTAGTTAAAAACTTTCATCGATTCGCTAGAAAGACATGATTTCATCAATCAAGTGAACATTTAGAAAAAAAATTTCAATGTTTTTCAAATCCATATTTCAAGTATAGTTCCATCCATTTAATACTTTTAATCTTGATAAAGATAGGGTCATTGAAAATCTTGGATCCAATTTTGCGTTTGGTTCAAATTGGATTAGGATTTTGGATTTGATTAAGTGCTTCACTTGCATTTTTGATGAATTGATTTGATGATTGATTTCAATTTGATTTTGATGAATCCTTCCTCCTTTAGATTAGATTGCCCCCAGTTTGATATGATTTCAAAGTTGGACATAGGAAAATTTGCAGATTAGGTGACCAAAATCTTCAGGTACTTGCAAATGCAATTGTGGGGTTTTATTATGCAATATATACAAATGCTGGTGAATGCAATATTTACAAGGTGACCTTCTAGGTATGTGACTGACTTGGAATTTCAATGGTGCCTGTTTACCAGGTTTTTACCGATTGAATGGATCTTGCTTCTTTTTTTTAATTTTTTCAAAGTTTTTTCCTTTTCTTTCTACCAAGGTGCCTATTTGTTAGGTTTTCACCAAGGTACCTTTTCTCTTTTTTTTTTTTTGTATTTTTCCTTTTTCTCAATTTTTTTTTCTTATCATCAAGGCGCCTATTTGCTAGGTTTTCACCAAGACAACATCTTTTTGAGGATCACATATGAATATTTTTGGCTTTCTTCATGCTCAATTTTCCACTGTTTTTGATCTTTTCTTCTTTTCCAATTTTGTTTGCTCTTTTCTATTTTTCAATATTTTTAGTATTTTCAAGATCTCTTTTGACTATATACAATAAATAGGATGCTTTCCATTTGATTTTATGATACTCTTTATACTCTTTCATCTGCTTCATGTATAGAACCTCTTTAGATGAATGCTATTGATAGGTTCTTGTAGCTCTTCTCCATCACAATCCACTAACTTATAAGTGTCAGTCCCAAAAGATGAAGTGATCACAAAAGGTCCTAACCAATCTGCTTCCCATTTCCTTTTTTTTCTCTTTCCTCTTGATTCTTGGGATTCTCTCACAAAACTAGGTCACCTATTTGAAATATTCTTGACTTGATTTGCTTGTTATAAGTCCTCGACATTATATTTTGATATACTTTTAAGTGATAAAATATTTGTTGTTATTTCTCATCTAGTAGTTCTAGTTCATGCAATCTAGCAACTCTATAATCCTCTTCACTTATTAAACCATGGAGAGACACTCTTAAGGATGGAAGTTCTACCTCCAAAGGTAAAACTGCTTCTGTTCCAAAGAGTAAGGAAAATGGTGTAGCTCTTGTTGGTGTTATAATGATGGTCCTATAAGCCCATAAGGTTGGGTTTGTTTTGATATGCTAGAGTCTACCTGAATTGTCCACATTTATCTTATATATCTTTAGGATATTTTTATTCATTGCTTCGGCTTGTCCATTACCTTGGGGGTAATATATTTATGAAGAGTGATGTATCATATGGAACTTTTTACACAACTCCTTTAGGTCTTTTTTTTTTAAGTGCTTTACATTTTCTATTATGATGGCATGAGGAAAACCATATCTACAAATTATGTGGTTTAGGATAAACAAAGATATCTTCTTTCCTATTGCCATTGATAAGGGTACAACTTCCACCCATTTGGTAAAGTACTTTGTTGCCATGATAATAAATTTATGACCATTTGAGGATGGTGGATAAATCATTCCTATTAAATCTAGACCCCATTGATAAAATGACCAAGGTGTTGTCATCAGATGAAGCTCTTGTACATGCACATGTATCAAGTT
Source organism: Chamaecyparis obtusa (assembly GCA_027943335.1). NCBI lineage: Eukaryota > Viridiplantae > Streptophyta > Pinopsida > Cupressales > Cupressaceae > Chamaecyparis > Chamaecyparis obtusa. Next base: position 651,678 of record BSBK01002447.1, on the reverse strand, counting down.
TCCATGAAATCGACACTTTTTACAAGTCTTAGCAAAGTGACAAGCATCTTTCTCCATTGTAGGCCAAAAATATCCTATCCTAAGAATTTTCTTAGCTAGGGTTAATCCATTCAAATGTGACCCATAGATTCCCTCGTGGATTTCTCGCAAGGCTACATTTTATTCCTCTTCCTCTAGACATCTAAGGATCATACCGTCTAAACTCTTATGATATAATGTTTCAGATATTAAGGTATATTGAGAGGCTTGGCAGATAAAGCTTTCATTTTGGTTCTTGGTTTGGTCCATGGGTAGGATTTGATCTTTTAAGTAGGTGTAAATAGGTCCATACCAAGGTGATTCATGTGTAGTTAGCAAACAAATGGTATGAGGATGGGTAGGGTCAAATGGTTCCACTTCTTCTACCAAGAATTCATATCTGGTGCTTTGATTTGGTATTTGTAGAAGTGATGCCAAAGTTTCCATTGCATCTACTGCTTTGTTCTTTTCTCTTGGCACTTGCTCAAATGTAATAAGAGTGAAGTACTTCTTAAGGTTTTCCACCATGTTTTTATAAGGCACCATCTTGTCATATTTTGTCTGATATTCATCATTAATCTGATTAATGACTAATTGTGAATCTCCATAAACGTTCAGTTGTGTCACCTTCTATTCTAATGCCAACTTGATTCCAATGACCAAGGCTTCATATTCTACTATGTTATTGGTGCATGGAAATAGAAATTTATATGACTTTGGAATTGTAGATCCTTGAGGAGTGATTAAGAGTATGCCTACTCTTGATCCATATTGGGTGTATGAACCATCAAAATATAGTTGCCATGTCTTTGCCTCAACATTCAAAATCTCAGAATCTGGGAATTCTACTTGAATTGGATGACCATCTTGTAGTGTTGATTCTACTAATTGGTCAGAAATGACTTGCTCTTTGATAGATTTGCAGTCTACATACTCAATGTCAAATTCACTCAACACCATGACCCATTTGGCTAGCCTACCATTTAATGCTATTTTGCTAAGTAAATACTTCAAAGGATCTATCTTATGAGATAACATATAGTGGCATAGTTTTTGGGAAGAAAAAGACACAGCCAAACATGCCCTTTCAATGAAAGTATAGTTTAACTTGTATTTGACCAAAGTTCTACTTATGTAATATATTACTTTTTCTTTGCCTGATTCATCTTCTTGTGCCAAAAGTGCCCCCAATGAATGCTCTGTCACTGAAATGTATAAGATCAAAGGTTTTCCTCTTATAGGTGGCATCAAAGTTGGAGGGTTCATGAGGTATTTCTTCAACATGTTGAAAGCTTCTTCGCACTTCTCATCCCATTTGAAAACTGTATCTTTATGGAGAAGTTGGGTGAAGTTGTGACATTTTTCTGCCAATTGGGATATAAATCTCTTGATGGATTTAATTCTTCCTTGTAGTGATCTCATTTGGATTATGTTTCTAGGTGCTTCCATCTCCATGATGGCTTTGACTTTAGTAGGATCTACCTCTATTCCTTTCACTGATACAATGTAGCCTAGTAGTTTTCCTGATTGGACCCCAAATGCAAACTTTTTTAGATTGAGCCTTACTTTGAATTGCTCTAATCTGTCAAAAATTTTCTCTAGAATTGGTAGATGTTCCTCCCTTGAATGAGATTTTTCTAATATGTCATCTACATAATCTTCCATGAACTTATCCATTATATCATGGAATATTGTTGTCATGGCCCTTTGATATGTTGCCCTGACATTCTTTAGACCAAAGGGCATAAAATTCTAGTAGAATATTCCCCATGCACATGTAAAAGCTATTTTATCTTGATCCTCAGGTGCTATCTTGATCTAGTTATAGCCACTAAATCCATCCATAAGTGAAAACATGGAATGTACCACTGTTAAATCTACAATGGCGTCTATGCTTGGAAGAGGAAAATCATGTTTAGGAGACACCAAATTTAGATCCCTAAAATACGTGCAAATCCTAATGGACTTATTTGATTTTGAAACTGGCACCATATTTGAAATCCATTGGGAATAATCAATGGCCTTGATAAATCCCGCTTTTAGCAATTTCTCTAACTCCACTTTTACTAGCAAGGCTACATGTGGATGCATTTTCCTTAGCTTCTGTTTGACTAGTTTGGCTCCTTCCTTTATGTTCAAGTGATGCATAATTAGATTTGGGTCCAATCCTAACATATCATCATATGACCATGCGAAGTTGGCTATTTTTTCCTTGAAATTTTTTATGAATTCTTTTCTCTCTTCACTAGATCAAGATGCCGCTAGGTGTATGATCTTTGGCTCAGATTCTGACCCAATGTTTATCTTTTCTGTAGGCTTGATCAAGATAGGAGATCTCTCTTCCTAATGTTCAGGTAAAGCATCCAAACTTCCTTCCTTAGGTGCCATAATTGGGTTTTCATCTTCAGAAACATCCATTATTTTTTTTTCTTTTGGATCTAATGCTGCCACAACGTGGTTTTCAACATTAGATTCTTTTCCTTTTTTAATTTTTTTCATTTTTAGATGGATTGAAAGTTTGGATACTCCCCTTTATCATTTCCTTCTGATATTCCATAGTAGAAGAAGGTTCAACCGCATTGAGATATTGGGACACCACATTGTCATTTAAAAAGGTTGGGAGGATGGTTGGTTTAATGGAATCCCATTCAATTAATTCTAGGTATATGAGAGTTAAGGGATCAATGCTTTGGCTTGGATCAATGGAATTTAAGGATAAGACCTCATTTGATGGTTCATACATTGTATCATTCAAGTCTATGACATGTTCCTCTTCTAAATGTTCCAAAGAAGTAGGATCAAAGTCTTCCTCGCTAGACTCCTCTAAGGTTTTAGTTGGATAAAAGGCTCATGGTTTAAACCTAACATTAGATTCTTCCATAGTAGGTCTCCATGAAGGTATGTAGGGTTCTCCTACCCATTGATTTATTTTGATTTCTTGAATTTGAATATTTTCTAAGACCACTTGATTTGAACTAGAAGCTCGATTCTGATTTGATTCTACTATTTGTCCTTTTTCCTTGCTAGAAGTGTAGGTATGAATGACATCTACCTCCTTATCTTGGCATGACTAACTTGATAAAGAGTCCCACTCCAAATTGTTATAATCTTCATCACTATGTGAGTCTAATTGCAATATTTGATCATAGACTTTAGGATAGTTCTTTTGTGTGTACCCTTGTTCTAAGTACCCTAATCATGTCTTTTCCTTGCTATCTCTCGTTGTCATTTCAATTGGTTCAATAAGTCCTTAATTCCTTGTACCCAAAGGTCCTTGGCCTTTGTATCCCATATTTTTCATGCTTTGAAATCCTTCCCCATATTGATGTGTGGGAATGCTGATATTTTGGATATGTTTTTCTTGGGCACGTGTCTCCTCATCTTTATAAAGCCAATTAAGAATTTCATTATCATCTTCATCCATGGATGAAGATGTATTTTCTCTCACAAAATGATCATTATATCTATGGGTTAGATTGTATGGCTTTCCATATGACTTGGGGGATAACGGTAAATCCATCATGGATAAAGAATATTCCCCTACTCCTTTTTTCTTGATTTTACATTGTTTATCAAAATTTCTCATTATTTGGTCCATCTTTTGGTAATGTGCCTCCTTGGTATAGATTTGGATGGCTTTATCTTTGTCTTCTTTCTACTTCTCATGTGTATTATCCTCACTAACCTTTTCCTTGCCCTTTGTCGATGTAGCTAGGTTAGTGGGTCTTTGGATGTCTTCAACAACAATTTCACTTTCCATCTTTTCCTTTCTTTTTAATAATGGAAGGTCCTTGGAACTTTTACCTTGCTCTATTTGTTTAGGTATAGACCCTTCTGCATTATGCAGTACTAAAGACTCATTGATGGGCTTCATGTTGTTACAATATTGGAATGGTTTTGAGTCCTCACTTACCATAATCTCTTGACCTAGATAAGGGAATTTTAAATATTGGTGGTAAGTAGAAGGCACAACTTGCATTTCGTGAATCCACGGCCTCCCTAATAAGATATTGTAGGTCAACTTTAGGTCTAAAACTTGGCATATGGTCTCTTTTTACATGGGACCAAATCTGATGGGAAGTACTATGACTCCTTTAGATGCTCTTTCTTCGTCATCATAGGCTTTGATGGTTATTTTCTTCTTTGGGTCAATAGCCTCCTCAGAAAATCCTAGGGCCTTTACCAAGTTTAGGGTACAAATATTTAAGCCAACTCTTCCATTGATAAGAACTCTCTTCACTCTATGCTTGTGAATAAGGACCTCTATATGCAAAGGTAAATTTTGCAGGTGGTTTATCGACATGTCATCTTGTTCGGAAAATGATAAGAAATGAGGAGAAATGAGATGTCCCACCATATTTTGAAACTTGTCCGTATCTAGGTTTAGAGGCACATTGGTTTCTACTAAATCTTTCTCTAGAATTTCCTTGTGAGTAGGTGATAATTTGAGCAATTCTAGGATTGAAATTTGAGAAGGAGTTCTTTGTAATTGATCAACCAAGTTATATTGCTTTGAAGATGATGATGTACTTTGGTTGGGTAAAATAAGTCTTGGAGCATTTGTAGGTAGAGTTATTTTAGAAGCTTTCCCCCTAGTGACAACATTAGATGATGCTTCTCTTGGTTTCTCCTTTACCATGATAAAATTTATGCTATTGTCCTCTTCACTTAGAGTATTGATTATGTTATCATAGGTATGAGAAAAGTTCACTTTCTCATTACCTCTTTTTTGATTTTGGTTGGCATTAGATGAATCAACCTTTTCATAGTTTAGAAAGGGGTTCTTGAAGGCCGTATGATCCTCATTATTTTGAGGCTGCTCAATTTGGTTAGTTCCATCATCTATTAGGTCTTGCACTAAGTGTTTTAACTTCACGTGTTCATTGGTTTTGTGACCCTTATTTTGATGATACTCACAATGGTGAGAATCATTCCACCAATTAGGTTTAATTTGAGGTTCATAAGGTCTCAAATCAGGTAAACTGATAATCTTATTAGCAACCAAGGTTCTTCATGCGTTCTCCAAAGGTTCACCTAAAAAGGTGAATTTTCTCTTTTGATATATGGAGAAAAAGGGTTTGGGCTTATTCCCATTAGCATTATTAAAAGGATTATTATTAGAATTGTTGTTGGGATTGTTGGAATTATTGGAATTAAAGGGAGCTTTATTCATTTGACTTACATTGTATGAAGAATTATCTCCACTTGATAAGTTAAAAGGGGTTGCCTTCAAGTTGTGGGCCTCCACAACTCCATCATTCACAAGATTTTTGTTATTATTCTTTAACCATAACTTAGGTTTATCATTGTGATTATTAGCCCCTCTATTATTAACATAATTAGATACATAACGGTTATTGTTGTTATTGGTATTGGATTTATTATCTTTGAATAATTTTATCTCTCCTCTCTTTACCAATACGTCTTCAATCTTGATCCCATTTTTGATAAGTTTTTCAAATGTTGGGGGAGACTAAAGTTGAAGTTGATAATTCATCTCCATGGTCAAATTATTTGTAAATATTTCCATTTTCTCTTTCTTGGGGATACTTCGTGGATACCTTGCAAAAATGGTCCTCCACCTTTGTAGGAATCCTAAGAAGGATTCACCATCTTTTAGTTTGCTATCACACAATTTGAGCATTGTGATTCCATGCTCAATATTATAGGAGTAATGGGTCAAAAACTTAGACACTAATTCCTCAAAAGTCTTTATTCCTTGTGGGAGTTTAGAGAACCATTCCATCACAGGACCTCCCAAGCTCCTAGGAAAAAGTCTCATTAGGTACGTAGTGTTGTGCATGAACTCAATGCTTAAGGCACAAAACTCCCTTAAATGATCTCGTGGGTCTGTTTTACCCATATACTTATCATATTTAGGAAAAATTTCATTGAAAGGAAAAGGTGCCATGACCAAGCTTTTGTTGAAGGGGAATGGGCACAAGGCCTCAATAGAAAAGAGCTTAGGTTCGACGACCTTTTTCATTAAATCAATTTGTTCTTGGAATGTTTTTAATTGTTTGGTCATAGCATTCATGGCGTTATCTACTTCTTGATTCTTCTTAAGTTTCTCTATATCATAGCCATATGGAAGCTTTACCCCTGCTTGGGCTAGGTTTAGGAAAAAATTCTCCCTATCCCTGTCTATCAATTTCTCCACAACTTCAAGAAAATCATTATCTTGAGTTGGTATATCAAATTTTTCTTCAAGTGGTTCCTTAGGACCTTGATTAGCATTATTGGTGTTATTGTTGTTCCCTCCATGGTGGTAATCATGAAATGTGGAATTTCAATCCATTGATTCAAGTCTTTCTTCAAATAAATTTGGGAGAATATCCCCTTGATCGTGACCGTTGAAAAGATTTTGGTATTCAAATTCATCGACTTCATTATCAATGCAAGTGCTATCTCCTTGTAAAGATTGTTTAAGTGTGTGAGAATGTGTGGAAACTGACATCCAACAAGGTTTGATTGAAATTGGTCCTTTGATTTGGTAATTGTTGATTTTAATTAAAGAGATTAAAAATGTAAGATGAGCTTTCAATGGATATCTCTTTCACTTGTTTTAAGTATTTCCAAACACAACAATCACGCATACACTTGTTTCTTTTTACCCACTACACAATAAGTGCTTGATTTTGAAAGTACATCATCACAGGTTTTGCACAAAAAGACACTTCAAGCAATCTACCTAGCTCAAGATTGGTTCATAAACATGGATCTATAAGGTATTCTTTCCTAGGTTTTATCCTCCAAGTTTATTAAGAGGCTTCCCACCACTGGTATGTCAGAGTTTTGTGCAATCCATGAGGACTACTTGAGGAAGTTCAAAAATTTTACACCCTTTTGTCACACACCCCATTAAGGATGTATGTATTTTGTTTTATAGTGGGTTGGATGATTGTGGAAAAGGTGAGTGTATCCCTCTCATAGGCCCTTTTAAGGAAAATCTCGGGAGGTGAGCCCAACTAATGATCTAGCATGTTCATGTAAAAAGAAAGAAAATGGAATTAAGAAATAGGTTGTGGGAGTTTGATTCACCAAAAAGGTGAAGAGCATATCCCTATCCACTTCTCAATCCCCAACACAATTAACAAGGTTCAATTTCCAACCCACTAACTAAAGGGATTCAAGTATTGCTACTCTCTTCCACAAACAAGGGGTTTATTTGGTTATGTGCTTGATTTCCTTAACCTTTCTTCTTAATCAAAGAGTTTAACACTTTTGGCATTTTGATTCACTAATAAAAGTGAAGAGCATAGGCCTAATGTTAAACTTCCTCAAACAAAGATAGGCTGTTTTTAATTACTAGATTTTGAAAACACCAAAGACACAATTTAAGTACAAAAATGACAAAGTTTTAAGGCTTACCTTTTCCTTGTAGCTAGCAAAGGCTAGGGGCATTTTTGATTGATTTTCATGTTTTAATGCTTACCATGGCTATCGTTCCTTTCCAATGTGCTTTTCCTCCAACAAGTTAGTCAACAAAACCAACAACAATGAAGAAAACAAAATAAAATTGAAGAAACAAAGACAAAATTGAACTTTAAGCCTTATTTGTCAAATTTAAGAAAAACTTGATCAAGGTGAAAATATCCAATTTAATGAAACAAATTTTGCCTTATATGCTTTTATAACTTTAATGTAATGATCATATACCTGACTTTCCTACTGTGAATCCTCAAGAACTAGCTTAATGTGAGCAATGTTCTCCTTTTTGATCTTCCTTGTCAAAGCTTTCCCTTCTTGATTGAATCTACTCTCTTGTTTTTTTATTTTTCTATGATCAGTCATCCTATAGAGACATAAAAATCATTTTTTGACAATCAGATTATGAAAATTTTCAATTTAAGAAAAAGCTCTATTGAATCTATTGAAAGCGCTCTTTAAATTCTTAAAAGCACTGGGGATCAAATTAAAAGTGCTAAAGAAAATAGTAAAAGCGCAGAAATAGAGAGTAAAAGCACTGAAATCCTATGTAAAGGCATCAGAAAATGATCAAAAGCACTGGAGATCGAGTCAAAAGCACTAGCTAGTCAGGGAATAAGTGCTATTAGAAATTAGACAGAAGCCAGAAAGAATCGAAAGTGTTGTTTCTCTATGTAAAGGCACACAACTTTGTCATGGATGTGTTGTAACAGTGCTCAAAAGTGTTGTTTAATTTCTCAAACACGTTGTTTAAATTCTCAGAAGCGTTGTTTCACCTGCAAAACATAGAGCTTAACATGCAAAAATTTGAACAAAAATGAAATTTACCAATTTTTAGAAAGTGAAACCTACGGCCCCAAGGTGGGTGCCATTTTGTGTACTAGAAATTGTACCTTCATAGAATTAATATTGTCAAATAAATCAAATAGAAACTAAGTTACCAAAAATAGCAAATCCATTTAGCAAATAAATGAGCAATTAAGCATTATATGGCTCTCTAACTAAGAGTGTTAATGGTGAAGCTCTCAGCAAGCCTCCATTAATGACAGTCCTAGAATGAGATATGAGTGATAAGATAAGCTAATTAATTCAATTCCAAATTTAAATGCTCAAATTAACTTCTAAATTGCCTTTCTAGCTATAATTATCAAGAGGTTAGATGCAATTCTCAGATTTATGGATTTAATTATGAGTGAATTTAGCCTTGATTTTATAGGATTTGGCAAGGGTAGGGGGTGTAGTTGATTTGATCATGATTAGGCTTGAGTTGAGTCTTTGGTTCCACCCTTTGAAGACAATTTAAATATTGTGTCCTCAAAGCTTGGGACAAGAAGACAAGATGAATGGACAAGATGCTCTTTCAATTTGAGTGATTGAGATTGAATTTGGCTTGATCCATGTGAGCTCTTTTCTTAAATCCTATTGGTTGAGTCTTTTTCCTCCCATGTGGTGTTGAGAGAAATTAGGATTTAATAAATTGATTTTAATTCATTTATTTAGTCAAGTGTACCCCTTGAATGGGTTGAGTTTATTTAATTCCAAACTATACAAATAATTGAATTAATTACACATTAATTTTATTTAACTTGATTAAAATGCTCTTGATTTTGATTTAAATTGAATTGAAGCTTGATTTTAATTTTGATTGGCTAAATGATTGTTTGGATTCAATTGCTTTGATTTTTCCTTGATTTTCCTTGATTGATCACTTGAATGATCCTGTCCAATTTTAGGTGATTACAAGTACTACCACTATCCAAAATTACATCACAAAGTTTACCTCTTGACTTGCACTGAGTTTTGAAAAAATTACTCCTCTAACAAGGTTCCTCCTTTGCACCAAGAAATGTTCTCCAAACTAGCAAGTTCTTAGATTCTGGTTCATTCTGAATGTTCTCATTTACCATAGCAATCCTTCGGTCACCAAACTTCTTCTGTGTACTCTCAAAAGATCTATGACCTTCTTCACCACAATTATAACAAGTACCCTTAAAGATAACCCTACCTGTCTTCTATTTCAGTTCCATAGGTTTTGGTTCATTTTCAACATTCGGTTTATCCTTCATCGAGTGACCAATTTTCTCCTTTCCTCGAGGATTACTATGTTGTCTCCTTTTCAACTTATCTTCTTCCTTCAAAGCATACTAATAAGCATCTTCAACCAAATCAATCTTTAGCATACCAAGCTCATCCTGAATATTGAATCTCAAACCATTCACATACCGAGCTACCTTTTCTTTACCAAGTTCTTTATGTCCAGATCAAATAGTCAATTTATATAAATCCTTGGTATATTCCTCCACAGTCAAATATTTTTCCTTCAGATTCTGCAACTTCTTAAACAAGTCATGCTCATAGTTGGTAGGTATGAACTAACCTTTCAATTTAGTCACCATCAACCTCCACCGATTGATCTTCATTTCACCTTCATCTTCTCTATCTCTTTGTAATTCTTTCAACCAAAGAGTAGCATGTCCTTTTAAATTAGTATGTTCCAATCTTACTCTAAGAGGATCTTCAATTTATTCAAGCTAAAAGAAGTCTTCTAATTGACCAATCCAATGAATCAAGTCCTTGGGTCTCAAAGTACCAGAGAAAGTAGAAACTTCCATTTGCTAACTAGTACTTAATTGAGCTCTAGATCTAGGTAATTGACCAATTCTGTATTCACCATATCTATCTCTCTGGTCATCTCCACTAGATCCAATAGCTTCAAAGTCTTCAACATCTTCCTCATAACCATCATTAGTACCAAGATTCCTCGGCATACCAATAATAGCTCTCATGACCTCAACGATCATGTCATTCTTCATCAATTCCATCTCAGATCTAAAATCAACTTTAACCTTTTGTAATCTTCAATTCTATAGCATCACAGAGATCTGCAATCCCTCTAGGGTCCAATCTTCTCAGAGGCATCCTTCAAGATTTTCAAAAACCCAAAGCAATAAATCACTAACCAAGGTCTTGGTGAAAACAACCTCAACTCAGAGATTGATTTACACACTCAAGAACTTCAAGCTCTGATACCACCTGACTCTGGATAGGTAAGGATGATCTAATTAAGGATAGTCCAAACTTGGAGCCAAACACCAACAATGCAGAATAACACAACAAGACAATGTCTTCAATAAAATTTTCATTAACATGCCCGACTATAAGGCCTTCTAGGTTAGGGCCAAATACAATCTCAAAGTATTTCTACAATCTCTCAACTAGTCCAACTCTAAAACAAATCAGCAACTAATGGAAACACCAAGGCAGATCTGAACTTGAGCTCGCAAGCCTCTAAGAAATCTCCTTATCTCCAATCATGCAAACCACTAGCTCTTCTATTACAACTATCAGATACAATTTGATCTTCAAGATCTCAAAGGATCCAAAATGTTATGCTTCACACTCTACTGCTCCCCTCCTAAACATCTACCCAAGCACTACTTAAATATAATTCCTGAACCACAAGTTAGTTGGAAGAAATAATTAACTCCTAAGATAAGTCAACTTCTATTACAAACAAATATTAAATGCAACAATAGTCGGCTCTCAAATAGCCTTACAAACATTTAATTCTCCATGTCAGCCTCTAGATCTACATAGGAGAATACAAAAAGAGATACCAACAATAAATGCACCAAGTCAGCCAACCAAATCTTCAAGAACTCTAGTTGGTAAACCAGAACTACCGAACACCAGTGAAACAACCAAGCATGCCAAGAATCATCAAGAAACATAGGCATCACTGATAAAGTACATTGATTGAGCACCACATGCATCACCAAGTACAAGTTCCACCTAGCGCTAGAGGTTTCACTGAGTTCCTTCAGCGATCGAGCTTCCTTCAATAACTGAGACCATCGGTTAAAGTTTCAACCGAGTAACACAGAACCAAATCAACACACTACCATTCAGATTTATTGAGTACCCTAGAATGCCCCTGCATCAGATGAGGAGAAGAAGAGGAAAGGAAAGAAGATAATGACATACAAAATGAAGCTTTCTCCACCATCTCCTCCTAGGAAACTGAAGGGTAATCAAATTTCAGATCTAGAGGATAGACCCAGGAGAGAGGTCACTTGACATTCTTCACCACCTCTATTATCCCCAAAATCCAAATAAAATAGTGAGAAATCAGAGCCAATTTTTATTGAGGGCAAGTATGATGAATCTAGCAACCCTAAGGGTGAAAATTATATCTTGATTCTTGAACATGACTTACAAGTTGGGATACCAACTCAACCTATGGCCCCTCTCCTTGATTTCACTACTCTGTAGGTACAAGGAAGAGTTTAAAGGGATATGAGGATAGAAACATGCATTTAGTTCCTTGATGATGAAATTTTTGTTAAGATTACTGCATTCCAACAAATGTTATGGAAAATGAATTTAGAAGAATACCACAAGAGATATGAAGAAAGAAAGCCTCAAAAGACTGATATATCTGAGGAAGAGAATGAACATAAATTTTAGTTGGAGATACAAAATGATTTTGAGGAAATTACTCTAGAGGAGGGGAAAATAATGGTACATCAATTAGGGGTGTTAATTTTACCAGAGTGGAATATTTTTGATGCTATAGCTTTTGATGCTATAAGAAGCATGAAAATTAATGAAAATGAAGAAGACCAGATTGATCTTGCTATGAAGGGTTCTTATTACAATAGTGATTATACTACAATGGTTATTTGGTCCTTGTCCCTAGCTAAATAGAAGACAAATATTGCAAATATTAATCCAAATGTGAGGGGAAGTGTCATAATTCAAAGGGCAACAGATACATAGGGAGTGGACGCTACAAAGATTATGTTGTAGACTGCCAAGATGGAACATGATGTTACTAAGAGGGAAAAAGAGTAGACATAAGAATATAGGTTGAGGTGCAACCATTTGTTCATGGAATATGAAAAGGCATCTAAAAGATGTACTAAGTTGGAGGCCCAAGTTTCCCAAGTTCACACTAATTTGTACCACTTAAATGAGAAATTTGAAGAGAAATTGGTGAGTATTCATTCTTTCTACTCATTATTTTTTGGAGTTGTCCAAAATTTTGATAGAGATAAGGAGGTTTCTAAAGCATTGTATGATAAGTGGATACAGAGGGATGATATTATAAGGTTGATAAATCTAGGTTCCAAGAACCATAAGGAAAGATCCCTGAGGATTCATCCCACTTTCCTTTTTGTTAAGACATTGCGAGATTCTTAAATGCTTCTTGAGCATATCAAAGGTAGGATGAGAGAATTGATGAATAATTTCAATGGAATGAAAGAGACTCTCCTACCTAGAATCATGGATCAAGATGGAAAATTAAAATCTATATAGACATGGAAGGATGAAGATAAGGCTAATATGGAGGCCAATGTTAATGATATTTGTGATGATCTAGATGCAAGGGACTTGGAGAAGTATGGACAAGAGCATCAACACCTGTATATTCTTTGACAATTTGAGAAATAAGTAAACCAATGTGTAGCCAATTATACTCCTAATAGGGCCAAGGATGCTAAGTTCATGAAATTGAAGTGCCCCACATATGAATAAATTTATGGATGGGTAAAGGAGTGTTAGTCCTAAGATTAGATTACTGAGAGGGGGTGAATCAGTAATCTTCCAATTGTGCAACTTTTAAACCTCTTAATCTTTACAACAACATTCATAAGATTATCTTTAACAACCCAAAATGAAAAACATAATCATAAGAAAATCCACATAATCAATGAAACACTTGACACGTAGATTTATCTCATGGAAACCCAAATTAGGAAAAAACCACTGTGGAAATTAGTACCCACTAAATGATGTGCTCTTTTGAAGTAAACCCTATGGGGAGCTTAACCCTAAGAGGAGTATACAAAAGTACTATTATGTGCTACATGGTTAAGGGATATACCTTATGCCTGTTAGGGCCTTTACTTTATTAGGAGTAGCCTTGTTAGATGACTTTAAACACAAGATAGTGTGCCACCTTGTTAAAGGATTTACAATAAGGACCTGTTAGGATCCACCCGATTAAGAAATTTTGACTGTTGTAACTATTAGGGAACAACAAAAAGAATGATATGTAGATAACATTACCTCTTCCTGATAAGATCCACTAAAGACACAATATCTTCTCAACACACTTAACTCTACCCTAGCTTGATCACAACTCACACTTCACACCACACTTTCCCAACACATGATCAACACTAAAAAATTTCAAATTCATCACATAAATATTGATAATCAAGCGCTAGAGTCTTCCACTACCTTAGGATTTCCCTAAATGGATTACAATTTAATTTTCAAACTTCCTTCTTGAATCCAATGTGCCACATAATAAAATTCAATGTACAAAACAATTTTCCAAGACCATGTCAGCCAATACAATAATTTACATAGAATTTCATGTCAAGGGGTCAAACACATTTTGAATAAACACTAGCTTCCTCTAGAATCTTCTCCACACACTAGCATCAAACAATGTGGTGCTAAATCATCACCTCTAATCATGAAGACACATTACCAGATTGTGATTGACTCAACTAAATTCACTGCAACCTCTACACCGATCAAATATTCATCAACTTTTTCTCAAGAACACAAACTCTTAAACCTATAACAACTTTGTCTATACTCACCAGTCACCTATCCTTTACACATGTCACTTAGATTAGTTGTGATTGAAACCATAGATTCTACACACTATTTTCCACCATATCTTTTGAACATACAACATGATTCAACAAATATTTGACAAACTAATCAAATTACCTATCACCTGTCACTAACTATTCTAGTTGTTCACTATCAACCTTCATCCGATCATAAATTTCTTATTGGTCTACATTAACAATAGAGGTCATGCATTTGACATTCAGACACATCCCTGAGTCTCTCATAAGAATTTCTACAACTAAAACTCATCGCAACACATTGATCATCATACTTATACTTAACAACATACTAGGAACACTAGGTCAATACTTGACATCAATGACAACCCAATAAATGATCATCATACAATCAAATCTATATCATGAGAACATCAAAAATCATTTACCATCATGAAATTAGTTATGCCAACAATCTCCCCCTTTGGAATTGATGGTAACACTCTGCTCAACATTTTCTTCCTCTCTCCAACATGATACATTATGCAACACTAGAAAAAGAAAAATGTTCCCACTTCTGTCTTTCACTTGATATGTAATTACTCCCCCTTTCACTTAAATTTTTTGATCTTCATTTTGCATTTTATTTTTTATTGTACTTGAATAACCACAACACATTACTTCATAGACTTCTCCTCCTAAAGAGTATCCCCACAACATCAATCCAAACATAAAGATATTTACTGGATACACTTGGATTGATGCAACTGCATCATATTTCAATTCAAGATAGATAGGGAACTGGCCCCTAACCTACCTCTTAGATACTCAAATGTATCCTTAGTTAATAGCTTCATGAAAATATCAGCAACCTAGTCCTTATTTAGCACATACTCCAACCTTACTTCCTTTTCATGTACCTATTCTCTAAGAAAATGATATTTGATAGCTATATTCTTGGTCTTAGAGTGCATCACTAGGTTTTTAGATATGTTAATGACACTTATATTGTCATAATAGATAACCACTAATTTAGTTACCTTCTCATAAATTCCTTCCAGAATATTCTTAATCCACACTACCTATGTATAATTAATTACAGTAGCAACACATTCAACTTTAGCTATTGATTGAGATATATAATTCTTCTTTTTTCTTGTCCAAGACACAAGTGTATCACTAAGAAATAATGCACCTCCTCTTGTTCTCTTTCGATCATCAACATTTCTTGCCCAATCAAAATCAATAAAAACACTCAAAGAGAAATCACCTTTATGTCCATACCAGAGACCATAATCTTTAGTCCTCTTAGGATATTTGAAGATTCTCTTCACCACAATCAAATATGATTCCTTAGGATTAGAAGCAAATATAGCCACTAATCCAACTGCTTGTGCAATGTTAGGTCTACTATGCACCACATACTATAGCTTATCGATCATGGACTAGTAAAGAGTCTCATCTACCTCCTTAGAATCATCTTATTTTGATGGTTTGTAACTGGTTACTATTGGGGTACCAACTAGTTTTGAGTCTTCTAGCCCAAATGACTTCAATATCTCTTTCACATATTTGGAATGGATTATGTAGATACCATATTTCATCTATTGAACCTACAATCCAATCAAGAATTTAATCTCACTAATCATAGACATCTCTAATTCTTTCCCAATCCTATCTTCAAATGATCTACTCGTCTCTTTATTTCCACAAAAAATGATACCATCTACAAATATCTCTGCAATTAGTAACCTTCCATCTTTCTCAATCTTCAAATATACATTACAATTGTTACTTGTCCTTGGGAAACCAATTTGAATCAGATATGAGTGAAATCTCTCATACCATGATCTAGGTGTTTATTTCAATCCATATAAATATTTATGTAATTTGTATGCCAAGTTCTTACCTTTCTCATTTTATTTACAAATGATCTACTCATCTCTTCATTGCCAACAAAAATGATATCATCTACAAATATCTCTGCAATTAGTAAGCTTCCATCTTTCTCAGTCTTTAAATATACATTATTGTTGCCACTTGTCCCTAGGAAACCAATTTGAATCAGATATGAGTGCAATTTCTCATACCATGACCTAGGTGCTTTTTTCAATCTATATAAATATTTTTGTAATTTGTGTGCCAAGTTCTTACCTTATAAATTGGAAAATCCTTCAAGTTGTCCAATGTATACCTCTTCTTCCAATACACCATTAAAAAAAGCTGACTTAACATCTATTTGATATACCTTGAATCCTTTTTAAGTATCATATGCAAGTAATATCCTTACTCCTTCAAGCCTAGCCACAACCGCAAATGTTTCACCATAGTCCAAACCTTCCTCCTATGCATATATTTTGCACGCTAATTTTGCCTTGTTTCTTACCACTTCATCTTTCTCATTCATCTTGTTCTTGAAAATCCACTTAGTACCAACTACATTCTTGTCCACCAGTCTAGGTACTAGTGTCCAAGTTTTATTCTTCTCAATCTACTCAAATTCTTCTTCCATAGCTTTCACCCAATCATCATCTTTCAATGCATCTTTCACATTTTTAGGTTCAACTTCATATAGAAAACATTTATTTTCTCTTTCCTTTCTTCTTGTTAGAATGCCAACATTTCTATCACCAATAATTTGATAAGGGGAATCATACAATTTCACATACCTTGGTAATGCAGGTTTAGTTCTAGGAGTACCTTCAACCACTTGTATCGGTTCCTTTTCATTGATCTGTCTCTCTATCAATTCTTATATAGTGTCTTGCTCCACCGGTTGTACATATACTAACCCATGATAGTCTTCATGTTCCTTCTTGTTGGATTCATCATTCTTATTAGAAAATTCATCTACTCTTACATTAGAAATTTTCACTATCTTATTTTTTCTCTTGTTCAAGAACTTGTAGGCTTTTATCTTTGTGGAATATCCTAAGAATATTCCCTCATCACTTCTTGGGTCAAACTTACTAATTTTTCATCTCTTTTTATGTAACATCTACTTCCAATTTTTTTGAAATAACTTACACTAGGAGATCGACCATGCCACAACTCATAAGGATTTTAATTTGTACCTTTCTTCAATTGAACTCTATTCAATGTATAAACAATAGTTCTCACCACTTTTCTCCAAAATTTGTATGCAATACTTTTCTAAATCATTAATGTCCTAGGATAATCAATGATAGACTTGTTTCTTCTTCCAATAATACCATTTTGCTAAGGTGTCCTAAGAGTTGACATCTTCCTTTTGATTCCTTGTTCCTCACAATAGTAAATAAACTCATGTGAAGTGAACTCACCTCCTCTGTTAGATCTAAGACATTTCTAGTGGGTCTTACTGGTCTCCTTCTCCACTCTATCTTTGTAGATCTTAAACATGCGAAAATCTTTTGATTTGTCTTTTAGAAACAAAACCCACATCATTCTAGAATAATCATCAATAAGAAACATGAAATATCTATCACCATAGTAACTTCAATTTCTTATTGGACCACACAAATAGGTATGAACCAAATCTAAAATACTTTCAGAAGAGTAATTTTTACTGATAAAACTAGAACTAGTTAACTTCCAAGGCTGGCATTCTTTAAACATTACATTGTTTGGCTTCACTAGGCTAGGAAAACCTCTCACTATATTCATCTTTCTTACTTTGACCAGGTTATCAAAATTACATGACAAAACCTCTTATTCCCTAACCAATAATCTTCTACCTTAGCAATTAGACAACTCTTAATTGTAGAATTTAGATGGAATAGGTTACCTTTATTTTTTTCACCCGTATCAATCAATTCTCCTAATTTTACAATAATCCTACATATACCTTCATTGAACTCAAATATATATCCTTTATTAATCAGCTCAACAACACTTGAAAAGTTGTATTTTAGACCATCAACCTAGTAAACATCATCACAATTTGTTTTATCATTTAAAGAAATAGATCTTTTACCTTTTACCAAATAGGGAGCATCATTCCAAAATCTTACCAGACACCATCACATTCCTCCATCGTGATAAATTTTATTTTATCACTAGTCATGTGATGAGTGCACCCACTATCAATAACCTAGTCACCATTGTGATTCATGTTAGAAACTAAAGCTTTCTCACCTTCTTCTGAGAATTCTTCCTTTACCACAACAAACAAAATTTATTCTTCATCTCTTCTATCAGATGCTTCATCAATAACACCTTCTTTAGCTAGATAAAATGCATTCTTTATCTTATCCTTGAATGTCATTGGCTTCTCCTTCCTGTCATTATCAGGGAATATGGAGGAAATATGTCCAATCTTATTGCATGCAAAGAAGTTCAAAGACAACTTACCCTTATATTTACCATTTCCTCTAGGAAGCCTTTTAGAAAATAAAGCTTCCAATTTCTTCTATTCTCTTTCTTCAGACAAGACATATTCATAATCATTGAAATCATATGTTGAAGATCTGTTAGATATCTCCTTTCCTTTCCTAGATGGTGCAAGATTCAATGATGAATTGAAAGAAGCTTCAAATTTTGGCATACTATGTTGGAAATAGGAGAGATAGGTACTGAGAGGGGAGGGGTGAATCAGTGCCTTCAAAAACTTTACTTGTAAACCTTTCAAATATATAACTGTAAACAGTAATAACTGACCAAAACAACTTGAATATAACTACATGTATCAATCATTCATTTAACTTATGAAAGTAAACAACATGAAATCAATATGAAAATCACATGACACAAGTATTTTGGTAACGCAAAAACCCTTGTTAGAAGGTAAAAAATGCGGTGGGGATGACACCCACAAATTCTTCACTACTATAGATAGAAAAGGTTTTCCTATTAGGGCTACAAGTTTTGATCACTTCTGGTGATCTCACCTTGTTAGGAGTGACATGTTAGATTAATTAGATCTACCTAGTTATAAAATTTTAACAACACTAATGAAGTGTGCACTCGGTTAAGAGATTTACATAAGACTGTTAAGTCTACTCTGTTAAGAGATTTTATCCAAAAACTCTATTACAATTGTCAGAAAGAAATAGGTAATTATATGCTAATTGATAACTTAATTGTCTGATACAGATCTATAAATTCTCATAATAATATCACCTCACTTGTGATTAATCTTTTCTCTGAACTGCTCGGTAGCCTTCTCTAATTCTGCTAATCTGATAACCTCTGTACTCTGTTCTGCTCTGTTAACTGATAGACTTGAAGTTAGGAAAATGATTCAAGTGCTCCATTATCCATATATTAGTTCACACCAAAAATGATGTGAACACACAAATATATAGTGTTCTATTTTTTCCACTTTAACAAAATTAGGTTACACAACATAGTCATAACCCTAAGATCTATGGTGTACAAAAATAACCTAGATCAACTATTACAAAAGATATACATTACATTTAATGAATATCATCACATTAAATGTTCCTTGATCTTGGTAAAACATTTTATGAACCGTTGTAACCATTTGCATAGAAGTATGTGCCATTTCAAATTACTATGCCATTTTCTGTGAACTTCGGTAAACACATTATAAACTGCTTGGTGTATACATCCACGCTCGGTGTTTATTGTCTGTCGGTGTTGGTGTCTACTGGTTCTTGGTAAACTATCTGATGCTCAGTGTAAGTGCTTTACCAACTAGTCTATCTTGCTTCTAGTTACTGATTTGCTTAATATAAGTGACCGACCGATATGTATGACAACCTTTGATACTAATGACAACCTTAAATGCTCAATAGAGATTAACAATCTCCCCCTTTGGCATTAGTATCAAAACTCTAATGTATATAGACAAAATTTTCTATATAACTTATACTTCTGCCATATACATATACACATCAAAAAATTTCTAAGTACTAAGTACTCCCCCTTAGTGCATGCTCTTGGTAATGTGTAGTATATGTAGCATCTATGCACATATTTGGCATAATGACTTATACAATTTTTTCCCCCTTTTTTGATAGTAATTCCAAATACAAAATTTAAGTAGCATATTCACATCTTGTCAAAAATATGCTGGTGGGTTTTCTTCATTGACTCCAAGTGGTTGTCCCATTCGTCTTTCAAGTTGGTGAGAGAAATATGCTCAAGACCGACTTTTGCATGCATGTCAAGGATGTTATCTAACACTAAAATTTTTGGTGTTGCAACGAGTTGTTCGGCTTTGACAATGTGTGCCTCAAAATTTTTTAGGTATGGCAGGAGTTCTTTCTATAACTTAGTAACTTGATCAATTATGTGATCTTCTTGTTTCTTCAAATCTGCTATTAACCGCTGGAGTTCTTGAACTTGGTGAATGTGCTTGGAGAAAGAATTGGGCTCAATGATAGCTGCATTTGTACTTAACTTTATTTCTGCTTCCAATCCTTTGATCTTCTCACTGACTTCAACAATGAAGGTGTCTATAGTACAAAGCTTCAGTAAATATGACAAATTGTTTGGGTGATAATTTTTATCTCAGTGATTACCTCAGACAAGTTTACCTTCTTCATTGCCACTTCTAGGCTTATTTTCTCTACCAGTTTGTGTTGTATCCTAGATTCTTCACTTTCTTTAATCCATTTATTTGCATCAGTGTATGGGGCATTGATCTTCTTGGCAAGTGTAGCAAGTTGATCAATGATAGGAGTATCCTCATCAATATTCACCTTAGGTACTACCTATTGTAGGATATCCCTCACATCAGTTAATACTTCTTTGCATTTTTGCTCTTGCTTCAACTTCTATTGAGCTACCTTTCTTGAACATAATTCCCCATATTTACTCAAGTCTTCGGGGCTTAGGGTCCATGGGTCAAACTCAAGGATAATTATCACTTCATCTAGGGTGACCGGCCCTTTTCCTTTCTTTTTCTTCTTCTTCTCCAGTGCTAGAGGTGATTTCTTCTCAATAACCACAATAGTTTTATCTCTAGTCTTATGAGTATCCTTCCCAGTTGACACATGTTCTTCCTTCTTCTGCTCCTCGGTAGCTATAATCTCGGTTGTGGTGTCAAGTGGGGTCACCTCGATTTCCTTTGTTTCTTCTATTGCCTTTGTCTTAGTAGAAGGTGCCTCTATTTTTGTAGGCTCATTTGTCTCTGCAGGTTGCTTAGGTTCTTGTGTACCTATTGTGTCCTTGTTTTTTTGTGAGTCATCGGGTTGTACTTGTGAAAGAATTTTAGCTACTTTTGTAAGTACTAGAAGTTCACCTGGTAAAGATGTGAATACACTATCAGTGTTTAGTGCTTCATCTTGATTAGGTGCAATATTCACATCCTCATCATCTTTTTCATCAGGATCACCATTTGTTATGTCCTCAATGAATAAATCATCATCGGTTTTCTTCTCCAGTAGAATTTTTACTTTATCCGCTACATCCTGTGAAACACTTATTTCTTCCTTGTGGTCAGTGATATCAATTACCTCGATAACTGATATATCAATGTTCTTTGGTTTCTTTGTTGTTCCCTCATCAATGAAAATACCTTTTTACCTTTGGAATTTTGTCTCTTCTTAGATAAGTTTAAGAATGCTTCTTGGTCAGCTTTTTCTTCAGCCTTAAAAATTGATGTCCATAAAGAATCACTTGTGGTATCCATATCTACCACATTTTCATCCAATATCATCATGGCTTAGTTCTTGATCATAAATCTTGCTTGGTATTTGGTCATGTACTCACTAAGTTCTCCATAGCTCAGACGTGGGGCTGCCCAAACTAGAGATCGTTCTCTCTTTCTTTTCTCGGTGTCTAGTGCAATAGCCCATTTTTTAGTAATTTTGTCATCCAACTTATTTGGTAATGCACAAGAAAATTCCATAGGAACTTTCTTGAATTTGATCATCATTTTGATGACAACCTCTTCTATCTTGGTTTGATCTTCATTTGACATCTTGTCAAATCTGTCTATTTTGGGATTGGTAAGATCTCTGTTTTCAATCATTTCTTTAATGACTTCATCTATTGATTTTACCTTGTTACTGAACACCTTGAATTGATTGACATCATCTTCAATCTCAGTCTCCTCAAGATCTTCTTTACTTCTTATCAGTTTTCTCCTTTTCTTTGGTGCTTCAGCTACAACCTTGTTCTTTCTCTTGATATATTTCTGTGTCGGTGTAGCTGCCCTCAATTTTGTTACTTTCTCTACTTCTTTCTTCTCAGGTGGTGAAGTTGCAGTAGATGATCTTGTCTTCATACCTTCTTGTACTAGTAACTGCTTCTTCATAGGAATTTCAGGTGGAGGAACTAGTGTGGGATCTTCTTCTTTTTCAGACTCAGTCTCCTCACTATCGTATGGTTTGTCAACTAACTGTAACTAACCTTCAATTTCTTGTTCAACTAATGTCTCCTTAGATGTTTAAGAGACATCTCCAAATATAGCAACAAGATCTTTCTTCATCTTCTTTTCCTTTCTATACATTCTACCGATCTCTATACCTATTGAAATTCTAGATTTGGCCTCTTCATATACTTGGAACCTAGTGGCAATGGGATCTTTTGGTAATGCAAGCAATGCATTAATAGATATCAGTGAAAAATCATGGTTCATTTCATAACCCATCGGTGCCAACCATTTTATCCTAGGTTCAACTACTTTTATCAAAGTATAATCTGTGTTGACTACAAAACATATATCATACTCAAATTTATCAACTAATTCCCTCAAAATTATGCTTCTTTTTTGTATTATTGTCTGAAACTCTTTGAAGTATGCATCAAACTCTATATTTAGTTTATCTCCTAACTTACTCATCATACCATTAATCTATTTTGTTATTAGTATATCTAATTTCCAATTTACTTTACTGACGCTAGGTACATACTTTTGTAGAAAGAGAAATATGCAAAAAAGTAGTGATCCGAACTTACATTTATTAGACTCCTTTTTTCTTATTATCATCATATTTTCTTGAAGTTGATGAAACAATAGCTCGGCAAGATCAACCTAGTGATCTTTCTTCACAATTTTGTGCACCATGTCTACTGCGCTATAGGGTACGTTGTTGAGTTTGTTTGATTGATATATCTTGTACCCAATCACATGTGCTGCAAATTTAATTATTGGGTCTCTGATTGTTGAAATTTTTAGTTGTCAACCATCCCATTGTGCTCCAGTATTCTTCTCAACATCCAGTCATGAAAAACTATGAAAGGCTTCGGCCTTGTCGGTTTTAGGGAGCCCAATAACCCTACTGATCATTTTCTTGTTGACCTCTATCAGTTTATCCAGCCATAATTTATCATCGTGATACCTGCTCAAAATGATTCTGATCCAATCTATCTTAAATGATTATGGAAAGTGTGTGATACATGATAACCCTAATTCCTCAATCTTCTTGTGATCTATTTTTAGTTTACCATCGGTGCCATAGAGTTATTGATATCCTGCAATAGTTTCAAAATCTCCAACTTTTCCAATTTTGTAGTGAATATATGATCTTACATCTTCTATCAATAAAACCCTATCAGGTATGCTCGAAAAAGTGCCCATTGTAGCTGTTTGTGCTGCGACCTTGGGATGTGGTTTAAACTTAGGTTCATCAAAATTTTCCCTAATGATTAGATTAAGTTCCTCCTCAATACTTTGTGATTTGCTTGCAGACATTGTAGATGCCATAAATCAATTCTAGGGTTTCGGCAAGTAGTAGGATAAAAATTGTTTGATAGAAAATGAACTTACTCAAAATTGTCGAAGAGTGATGTCAGTTCGATCTATATTTGCTTTGAATCCTTCTGAAAATATTCTAGCTTGAAATCTTCTCTATGATATCTCTGCTCTTTGAAATTGCAATGTAACAATAAACTTTGTTTCCCATGTATTTATAGACTTTTCAATATTCTTGGTCAAACTTTCATGCAATAAATGCTTGACCTAACTTTTGGTATGAAACAACTGTCACCTGGGTGAAAACTAAAAATTTTATTTGCTCGGTTAACATAGGATTTCTTCGTCGGTTGATACATATGCTCGATTAACCTTAGCTAGTGATTACCGATGGGTAACCAACTTGTGGTCTCTCTTTTACCCACTGTATGTCATTGTTAGCACAAAACATATAAACCATAGTGCCTCTTTATTCATGTTGATATGGTATTAGTACATCATAGATAAGGAACTATATGTAAAATGTGATCATTTGAAATGTCAATCCCATACATACCTATTTCACATTAAGTGGAGGTACTGATGTCACCCAATCTAATGGATGAGGTTTCATCGACAACATTACTTGACTCAGCATTCTCATTAGATTCCTTCTTCCACATAGTGTTCCTTAACTTCATGATATTTGAGATAGTATATCCACTCTCAAATATATGGTTTTCATTTGGTGCTTAGTCTCTGCAGTTCTTGCTTAAATGATCGACCCTATGATAGTGCATACAAGCCATTCTAGTGCTTCTCCAGCTTCTTGATTGTCCAATTTGACTCTTTTTGTAACAATTTGTTGCAATGTGTCCATATCTACCACAAGTAGTACAGTTAGCTGATGTGTTATAATCCCAAACATAAGAGTTACCTTGTCTCTTCGGTTGATAGGGTTTCCACTGTGTTTGTTGCTTAGGAGTCCATACTTGCTTCATCTTAGCCTTACACTCTCGTGCAATGTGTCCGTGTTTATTACAAGTATAGCATATTTTCTCCAAAATGGTATTGTTAGAAATATCATTTTGTTTGGCTCTACACTCATATACTAGATGTCCAAACTTACCACAGTAATAACAATATCCATTAAACTTACAAGTGACAGGAGGTTTACCTTGTGCTTTGCTTCTACACACATTAGATGTATGTCCTAGTTTTCCATAGTGATAACATGCCAACACTTTAGGTTTTTGATTTTGATTGTTGTTAACTTGTTTAGCTTGTTGTATTGATTCTCCTTCACCAGTGTATCCTATGTCGGCTTTACTTCCAAATCTTCTTAGAACTATCCTCAGCAAGTTTCTTCATTTCATGTTGTTGTTGTTGATTTGTCACTTCATTTCTCAGCTTCTCATTCTCCTCTCTGAGTCTTGCAACATCTTCTAGTCTTCTTGAAAATTCTCCATTCACTCGGTTTACCTCTTGATTCACAATCATCATTTGATTAGTTACTTGGAAATGATGATTAGTGAGTCTCTGTATCTCACTTTATTTCACTTGAAGTTGTTCAATCATCTATCTTTAGTCATCAATAGCCAGATTCCTTTCTTGCTCGGCTTGTCTTGCATTGTTCATTATTTCTACCATTCTCACCATCTGAGATTCTTGACCAATTTGTAGTGCTTTCACTTGATCAGTTAAATGTTGATTCCTTTCAGATAAATTAGTGATTATGCTTTTAGATCCATTAGAGATGCTTCTAGAACTAGATCCAATATGCTCAAACATTTCATCAATAGATTCTTCATGGTAACCAATCTCATTTTGTAGAATAGCTAGGTTCTTCCTTTCAAATAGTAATTTCTTCATTCCTTCCTTGGCTTGCTTGTACTATTCAATAAACATCTGCATTTGTATCTTCTGATTCTCAATAGTCTTATCAAGCTTGTATCTCTCCATGACTTAGATCTTTACCCTTTAGTTGTTAAACTATTCAATAAGAGAACTGTGCTCTGATACCAATTGTTGGAATTAGGAGAGATAGGTATTGAGAGGGGAGGGGTGAATCAATTCCTTCAAAAACTTTACTTGTAAACCTTTCAGATATATAACTGTAGACAGTAATAACCGACCAAAACAACTTGAATATAACTGCATGTATAAATCATTCATTTAACTTATGAAAGTAAAAAACATGAAATCAATATGAAAATCACATGACACAAGTATTTTGGTAACATAGAAACCCTTGTTAGAAGGTAAAAACTGTGGTGGGGATGACACCCACAAATTCTTCACTACTATAGTTAGAAAAGGTTTTCCTGTTAGGGCTACAAGTTTTGATCACTTCTAGTGATCTCACCCTATTAGGAGAGACATGTTAGATCAGCTAGATCTACCTAGTTATAGGATTTTAACAACACTAATGAAGTGTGCACTCAATTAAGAGATTTACATAAGATTGTTAAGTCTACTCTGTTAAGAGATTTTATCCAAAAACTCTATTACAATTGTCAGAATGCAATAGGTAATTATATGCTAATTGACAACTTAATTGTCTGATACAGATCTATAAATGCTCATAATAATATCACCTCACTTGTGATTAATCTTTTCTCTAAATTGCTCGGTAGTCTTCTCTGATTCTGCTAATTTGATAACCTCTGTACTCTATTCTGCTCTATTAACTGGTAGACTTGAAGTTAGACAAATGCTTCAAGTGCTCCATTATCCATATATTAGTTCACACCAAAAATGATGCAAACACACAAATATATAGTGTTCTATTTTTGTCGCTTTAACAAAATTAGGTTACACAACATAGTCATAACCCTAACATCTATGGTGTACAAAAATAACCTAGATCAACTATTACAAAAGATATA
The DNA here is from genome assembly GCA_027943335.1 of Chamaecyparis obtusa. Classification (NCBI taxonomy): domain Eukaryota; kingdom Viridiplantae; phylum Streptophyta; class Pinopsida; order Cupressales; family Cupressaceae; genus Chamaecyparis; species Chamaecyparis obtusa. The sequence continues at coordinate 625,186 of BSBK01002447.1, read as the reverse complement.
CATTACATTTAATGAATATCATCACATTAAATGTTCCTTGATCTTGGTAAAACATTTTATGAACTATTGTAACCATTTGCATAGAAGTATGTGCCATTTCAAATTACTATGCAATTTTCTATGAACCTCGGTAAATACTGTATAAACTACTCGGTGTATACTGTGACACTCGGTGTTTTCTATCTGTCGGTGTTGGTGTCTATTGGTGCTCAATAAACTGTCTGATACTTAGTGTAAGTGCTTTACTGACTAGTTTGTCTTGCTTCTAGTTACCGATTTGCTCAATATAAGTGACCGACCGATATGTATGACAACCTTTGATACTAATGACAACCTTAAATGCTCAATAGAGATTAACATACTATTGTCATAATTTATTGACTCAAATGTATGTAATTTTCCTATTAATGCATCAAGAGTAACATTAAAATCTCCTAGAGATATGAGCTCTCGTATAACTAAAAGCCTAATAGAATATTGAGGTAATAAATTTAGCAAGGATATTACCACTAGCACCTCAAATAGAAGCAACAACCTCTTTGATGCTCTGACTATATTGCTCAATATTCTCATTTGATTGCATCCTCATGTCATCATACTTTCCTTTCAAACTATCAAACTTTTCCTTCTGCACATGTGGATCTCCACCATAGATAGTCTTCAACTTCTACCACATCTCATGAGAAGTATCCAAGTCTTTGACATCAATAAATTCTGCATCGGAAAGCATACTAACAATAGCTTCCATAGTAGTCATATGTCCTTGTTTGATCTTCAATTGGTTTGTAGGTAGGGTTCCTGAAGGGATGGTATACTTAGTAACCACAATCACAATAATGATTGTCCATTCCTTTAAAGTAGAGCTTCATCCATTCACACCATACTGAGTAATTTTCTCTTGTGAATTTAGGACCTTCCTTTCTCATCATCTTTAGATATTTGCATCAAGATGTTAAGATTCACCACAATAGATGACCAAATCTTTGATATCAATTGTTATTCCTAAGATCAAATTAATGAGAGGGGGGTGAATCATTAATCTACCAATTGTGCAAATTTTTAACCTCTTAGTCTTTACAAAAACATTCAAAAGATTATATTTAATAGAAGAAAATGAAAAAAATAATCATAAGCACATCCACATAATCAATGAACCACTTGACAAAAATATTTATCTCATGGAAACCTAAATTGGGAAAAAACCACAGTGGGCATTAGTACCCACTAATGATGTGCTCTTTTGAAGGACACCCTGTGAGGAGCTTAACCCTGTTAGGAGTATAAAAAATCATTATTAGGTGCTACCTGGTTAATGGATTTACCTTAGGCCTGTTAAGACCTTTACTCTATTAGGATTAGCCTTGTTAGAGGACTTTAAACACAATATAATGTGCCACCCTGTTAAAGGATTTACAATAAGGACTAGTTAGGATCCACTCGGTTAAGGGATTTTGATTTTTGTAACTGTTAGGGAAAAACATAAAGAATGATCTATAGAACAACACTACCTCTTCTTGATCAGATCCACTGAATCACATAATCTCTTCTCAACACACTTAACTCTACCCTGGCTTGATCACAACTTGCACTTTACACTGCACTTTCCCAACACATGATCAACACTAAAAAATTCAACTTCATCACATAAATAATATTCATCATACCCTAGAGTCTTCCACCACCTTAGCTTTCCCTAAACGGATTACAATTTAAATTTCATACTTCCCGCTCGAATCCAATGCGCCACACAAAAAAATTCAATGTACAAAATAATTTTCCAAGACTGTGTCAGCTAATACACTAATTTACATAGAATTTTGTGTCCAGGGGTCAAACACATTTTGACCAAACACTAGGTTCTGTCATACCCCAAAAATGGGCTATAAGTTATTTAACCTCCTATATCAACATATTGAACGAAATCGGCATCAAAGTCCTAACCTAAGTCACATCTAAACATCATCGAATGATAATTGATTATTCTAAATTCTGCATCAGGTAATATTCCTAGCAATATTCCTAACTATCTTAATTATCTTTAATTTAATAATTATTTGGCAATAAATCACATTTATCCTAAGTTTGATTAATTAAATATTTTCATATTTAATTAATTAGATTTAATATCTTGCCACTTAATTATGTAATTAAATTTAATTCTATCTATTATTACTTGTATTATTTAATTTTGACAATAAATCCAATATCCTATGAATAATTGATTAAATTCTTATTTAATTAATTAAAGCAAGTTGTCATTATTTAATAATATAGTTTTTAATAAAAGTTTGATTAAATAATTGATTAACCCATAAATCAATTATTTATTTTCAAAAATCAGTTAAGTTGAGTATAAATCACTTTATTATTAAATTAATTCATAAATAAAACATGCACAATCATAAAAGCAGACAACTATCAAATATCAATTAAAGCTAAACTCTATTTTGAGTTAAAACTTAGCTTTTGCATGTTTTTGTGAGTTAATTGTCTTTATTATCAGATAACTCAAAAATCAAGCTAAGTTAATCTGAGTGATTTATGGCTTTTTTTCCATGCACCTCCAAAGCCCTGGATTTCTATAAAATCAAGGCTCAGCTCTTCATAATTCATCTCATAATTTTTCAAGCTTACTTTGCCAAAGTCATCCACGAATTTGCATTCTCACGCTGTCGAATTGGAGTCTAAAGAATCATCTTTGCGAATCCAAGCTATTGTGAGATCTTTCTAGTTTTGAGCATTGCATATCATTTAGCATAGATTCATATCATTGTTAGATCAATTTCCATATATTAGCGTAGATTCATATCAATTTTTATCATTCTTATTGCATAGAAAATATAAAAAATATAGATTAATTGCATTCATATTTCATATTAGTTTTGCATTAAAATCCTTCGTTTAGGTGTCGTCTAGGTCACTGATCTCTATAGCAATCTGAGAACATTAATCTCGCACCTACTAGAAGGTAGTAAATCACTTGGTTAGAGTAGATTTCAATTTTGCATGATTTTGATTATAGCTAACCTCTAATGTTTTACTGAAGTGTTGTGTCTACAAATCAGGTACAATTTTCACACACATAGGTTCCTCTAGAATATTCTCCATACACTAGCATCAAATAATTTGATGCCAGATCATCACCTCCAATCATGAAGATACATCACTAGATCGTGAATGACTCAACTGAATTCACCACAACTTCTACACCGATCACCAATAAAAGATTCATCAACTGTTACTCAAGAACATATTTACTTAAACCTATAACAACTCTATCTCTACTCAGCGGTCACCTATCATTTACATTGATCACTCAAATTAGTTGTGATTGCAACCATAGCTTCTACAAACTATTTTCCACCATATCATGTGACAACACCATAAAGACACAACAAATATTTGACAAACCAATCAAATCACCTATCACTTGTCACTAACTATTCTAGTAGTTCACTGTCAACCTTCATTTGATCATAAATTTCTTACTGGTCTACATAAATAGTAGCGGTCATGCATTTGACATTTAGAGACATCCCCAAGTCTCTCATAATAATCTCTACAACTAAAACTCACTGCAACACCTTGATCATCATACTTATACTTAGGAACATAGTAGGAACACTAGGTCAATACTTGACATCAATGACAACCCAATAACTCATCATCATGTACTCAAATATGTATCATGACAACACCAAAAATCATTTACTATCACTACATCAATTATGCCAACAAGGAGTACACCGAGGATTAAATGGCCTCTATCTATTTGATGTGCCTACTTTCTATTATTACTTTTCCAAAACTTTCTAAGTTTTTGTTGGGAAGCTATCGAGCCCCACAAGATGTAGTTTTCTCTTCAAAGATGTACAAAGTGAAATCAAGTACAAGGCACATTCAGTTTATGCACTTTCTAGTTTTATCTCTTTTGAAGTATTTTTGTATGTCAAATGAATATGTTACATGTGTCTCCTCTAGCCCTTAGCTTTTTTCTCCCTTGTTTCTATAAAAGGGAATCAAGGCCATGAAACAAGGGGTCCAAATCCTTTTTAATAGAGTTTATTATTTAGGTTTGTGAGTCCCAGGTGAAGATTTATGCAATTTGGAGAATTTTGTAAACATTTATAGAGAAAATAGAAAGAGTCAGTATTTTTTTGTTGCAGGTTTTAAGTCAATTCAAGTATATTTTGAATTATATAACAAGATTAATTTTGAAGTTAATGAAAATATATATTTCTAACCCAATTCTCTTCTTTGTGAAAATTCTATGTTAATACACTAAGGGACCACCCTATCAAGTTTTGTAGAGCCTAAAGTGTAGAATGATTTGTTTTATCCTTGTTAGTGGGTCCAAGTCTTGAAGAATTATGATAATTAGAGTTGGCTTCTCTATAGGAATTAGATAGATCACTTGGTGGTCATTTTTTTATGTAAACCTTGTTTCAGGGACCAACACAATGATGTAAGGTGCATTTCGGGCTGTAGGTGAAATAAAACCAGTTTTTTTGTAAACTTCCTTTGAAAATGAGACACTTGTCCACTATCTATGTCATTGAATGCTCATATTATATATAGCAGAGCTGATTTAGGTAAATTGTAAATTTGTAAAGCTATAATTAATTAGTTTTTATATGCTTATTTTGGGACCATTAGATGATGACGTGTCGGGTAAATAGGCTACGAAACTTGAAAAAATCAATGGGACCCGTGATAACTGAAAGCGGATACCAATGACTATTAGATGAGAACATATTAACAACCCAAGGTGTATTTCAGGCCAATTTGGGGAACGATAACCTTTTTTTTGCAAATTTCCCCCAGAAACAGAGCACATGTCCTACCATAAATGATAAATAGTCAACTAAGTGTAATTAAATTCTAAATTTAACTATACATTTAATTAAGTGTAATAATTTATAAACATTTGAGGAATGGATTCTACGTTTAGAAATGTTGAGGAATGACTTATATGTGCAGAAATGGCTTCTACATTGAGGAATGCAATAGAGGGTCTCCACCTAGTAATGGTTTGCTCAAATTGAAATTCCAGGTAATATCTAGAACACCTACTTCCCGCATTTTTAATTTTTCAATCTTGTGGTTTACTGTTTTGATTGTAGAGCTAGAGTTGAGGTTTTACCATTCGACTTGAGGGTTAGCATTTTTAGGCCTACAAATACTAGTTGTCTAGCATTATTTTGAGCCAGTACTAGTACCAGCAATGGAAAAACTAAATATCACGAGTACAAGTAAAACTATAAGAAAAGAGAAATAGAAAATAGACTTAACCAAACTAGTTAAAACAATAGGTTTCACTAATAATTACCATGATATTTATGATCTTATTATCCATGCAAGAAGGGGAATGATTGAAATTAGATATTTATTGTCTAATAAGTGGAGAGATCCACAAAAGGAGAAAAAATATAGTGTTTTTAACACAATGTTAAATGAAACAACATATAAACTTGCATTGTGGGTTGTTGGATTGACATGCATGGCATTACTTGAAGTATTCCCTTGTCTAGAAATTTTCATGGCCTGCACCCAAAATATGATGAAGATAGAAAATCAATTTCTAATAAAAATACTCAAGAGAAAATTTCATCCATAACCGAAAGTGAATTTGCTTGTTTGTTGGACCTAGGGTTTGAAGCACAAAACTCAAAAGTTCACATTGACCTGGGAAAGATGCAAGAGGATTATGAGAGAATAGAAGGTGGTTATAAAGATTCATATTTCAAAGGTCTAACAGGTAAAGGTACTAAATTGGACCAAGATCATAAGCCTCCTTATGATTACAATTTTTTTGTGCAATGGGTTGAGGATACTATTTCCTTGCTTACATTTTTCTTGGGATTGGAATATAATAGAGATGTGGGTTCCAACATTCTTGAAATGATTTTTCATCTCCATTATGTAACAAAACTAGTAAGATATAATGTTATTGAGAACATTATTCAATTCATGAAAGAACAATTAGTAATGATTAAAAGAGGTTCTTGTAAGACATTTAGATTCACAACCTACTTGTGCTACCTTATTGCAAAGCATCATGCAATATTTGAGACCAACAAGCTTCACATTTAGGTCTATAAGATTGATGAGAAAAATAGGAACAAAATAGAGTGTACCATATATGAATGGACACCAAAGATAAGGATGCATGATAACAGAAATAAATAAAACCATTTTTTAGACTTCTTTTTGGCACTAATGTATCATAAAATTACAAGCACTCTAATGCCTAGATTTCCTGTGTCTTATAGAGATTGCATTCAACTCAGAAGTCAAATACAATTGGCTAACTAGTACTTCATGGAATACTACACCATGTTAAGATTTTACGGTTCAACAGTAGAACCATACAAATTTCTAATACATGTGAAAAAGAGGGTATTTGCATTGGATTGTGTATGACAAATGGAGAGAATAAATAAAATCTTTAATGGTCAGAAAAAGAAAATGATATTTCCTTCCTTATATTTTTCATGTGGAGGGTTCACATTTGACAAAAGAGGATTCAAAGTATGATCCACTAGACATCATTCAAACAAGGCTTAGGGTGAATGGAAACTCTACAAGAAAATTTCAACATGAAAGTAAGCCATTACTAGAAAAGTTTAAAAACATCGACTGATGGGATGAGGTAAAAAAAATGGAGAAATTCACTGATAATAATATTTCAATACAAGAATTATCATAAAAAAATATGGAATTGCACAAATAGAGAGAAACATGGCATCCCAAGACATCCTATAATTTCTACCAAATTTTTTCTCAACCATCTAAAAAATCTATTACACAAGAAATAGAGGATCAATGTAAAGAGAAAAATTGGACTCCAAGCAAAATTTATGATTTTTGGGAAATGAGGAAGAATATCGGTGACTTAAAGACCCATGCAGATGTTTTTGAAATTTAAGAGGATGAAGATTTTAGAAATTTTTGGAATACAGAGCATCCACCTAAAGCATATGATAATGGAAATAGTGATATTGATAATAATGAGTATGAGATGTAGGTTAATCTAAATTCCACAACCACTTCAATAACTACTATAGTCTATTCAAGTTTTAGTGGAGTCGATGAGTCCACATAAAAAATATGACAACGGGCAGAGGTTATAGAAAAAATGGGGTTTTCAAGTATTGGTGGTCTGGGTCCCATAGGATAAGGCCCTTGGTTTCCACTTGACACACCAATTCCACTAGAACATGGTGAAAAAGAAGTCCTTGGAGTTGAATCATCATATTCATCACACAAAGGTACTACTTAGTCTCATACCCTTGCACCTTCATTTGTTCCAACTTCAAATCAAGTTCCACCTTTTGCAGGGACTTGAATTCAATCACAACCACTATTAGAACCTAGTATTCCATTTCCTATTAGTGTTACTATTCAATAAAGTTCCACTACCACTGGTGGGGATGGCATGGGTACTAATACTTGTCGTCTTGAATAAGTGCAACTGCAACAACAAGATATCTTTCACAAAAGGCTAATAGTAGTAGATATTGTAGGGGATCCCAATGATCAAGGCATTGTAAAGAAGAAAAAGGTTATTAAAACAATACCAATGATGAGGACAACTTCAATTATATCAATTTACACTTGTAATATTGTGTTTGTAGCTTTAGGACAAAACCCTCAGGACAGTCCAAAAACTCCACTTGCTAGTGACAGTGGTAGAGGATTAGGAATGAGTATTGCTAATCCTTAAAATTAAATAGTTAAAACCACAGTCATAGGTGGAGGAAGGTATATCACTATGAATTCTATTTCACCTTTCAAACATTCAATTGTCTTAGCAACCCCATATTCTCTTTACAATGATTTTGTTAGTAAATTTGGAGAAACAAAAAATAGGAATAGACAGAATAAGAAGACATTGAAGAGGGATCCAATTGATGCAACTCATGAACCTGCATCGAACATGATATTTACCACAAATGAACCAAAAAAAGAAATAATTGAGTTTATGGTTTTAATTCCCCCAACCAAAGATAAGAATCCACTAGAGAGTGATATAGATCCCTCTGAATTTTATGTTAGAACCCTCCAAATGGATTTATCCAAAGTAAAAAATGCACAGACAAAATAAATGTGTCAAAAAAGACAACCCAAGTGATCTACACTTCACTTCTCAAGACGGAGAGAGAGAATAGAAAGATGGAGAAGCTAATAGAAAATTTAGAGGCAAGCCTGGGAAATCAAAAATCAAAGGGGCAAGCAAAAGATAACAAGTGCAAAGAATTACAAAAAAGGATAATTCTTTTTGCCTCTATAGAAGCAATTGCACAACAAGAACATGTTGGCAATTCATGTAGGTGATATGTGTCTTGGTTACATCATTGTATTATGGTGTTTTCATTGGTGGAAATATGATTTGTTGATGACAAGAGATCAATTTTACCAATGGCGTTGAAGGATCAAATTGTCAAATCAACTAAGTGTCTAGTCAATCATTTAGAAGACAATATGCAAGCTACATGCAACTGGATCTAGAGTTGGAGATCAAGTTAAGGTTTTTGATCATAAAAACATTATATACATAGGAATATTTCACTGCATATATGATCACATCAGTTAGTTTCAATAATTTAGTAAGTTATTGAGGATTGAAGAGACATTGGCAGTAAGAACATAGTATCAGTTGATACTGTTAGTTAGACCGGTATTGCAGTCAAATGTAAGTGATGGACATACATGTTGAGATTATATGTTTTGGGCCAACATCAAGGATGCTGAATTTTGGTTTTGTTGCACTCAATCATGTGTTTTGTTAGATTTTAGTGCCGACTTGTAAAACGTTTTAGGTTTCTAGCACCAAATTAAGATAAATATATAAGTAGTTATGAAAATCATTAAGTGTGTTGTTGTGGTGGTATGTGGTGATTGATAGTGATTGTTGATGGTAGTATAGAGGTAGTAAAGTTTTTAGAGTAGAAAAATTGAGAAGATAATTGGATTTTTTTGGCATTCTATTGCTAATTTTAGTTCATACATTTGAGTTCTTATACTCAAGGAAGGCTCTAATCGGTATGTGATCTAAATCTCTTAGTAGGGTCACTTCTAATAGGGTGAGAAATAGTCTAACTGGTCTGAAGATAAATATCCTTTAACAAGGTAGCTCTTTAAATGGAGTTTTGAAATACCTTGACAAGGTAGTCGTTAACATGACTTTTGTAGCTTCTAACAAGGCCAAGTACTCTTAAATGGGTATAACCTCTTAAAGGTTTTTGTAATTGTTCCTAAGTAAGAAGATTTCATGGTGCACTAGTGAAATTTGTTGGCATAATCCCCATACACGTGTTGGAAAGTTGACTATATTGTTGTATATGACTAAATATAGTGTTTTCATTATGGCAACAAAGTCATATAGTGTTTTGGAGTCAGTGCACATTATCAGAAGATCATAATTTGGCTAAGTATAGAGGACTAGATAGTTAACAGAGTACCAAAAGGTCAGAGCATCAATGCACGTGGGGATGACCTAGTTAAGTTATGCACCCTTGAAGTTAATCTTTTATGTATGTATTCATGCTAAGTCTAAGAGTGCGTGATTAGATGAGATCATATGCCAAAGATTAATTATAGTGAACATTGATTCACCCCCCGCCCCTCTCAGTATTCTCATTCCTAAAAATTGGTATTAGAGCTCTGGTCCTCAGCAAAGAAGTTTAACCACTTGAGGTGATCATGGATAAGGGAGAAATTAAACATCTAAAAAATAATCTTGAAGCTTCTCTTGAAGACCTTGATAGATCTGAAAAAGAAATTGAAGAACTAAAATAAAAATTCAATGATTCTCAAGAAGTCATCAAAAGACTAAGAAAAGATTTGAAAGATTGTTCAAATAGTGATTTAGGGAAGATGGTCAAAAAGCTAAATGAAGAGAACACATCTCCAAAAGATTAGATTGAAGAGCTGGATGAAAAGATAACTAACAATCAAGAATTTTATGATGAGCAGATCAAGGAGAACCTTCAACTGAATGAAGAATTGAGGCAAGCAAACATGGAATCTTGGAGTTAAGAAACATCAAAGAAAAGTTAGAATCCGAATTGAAAGAAGCAAAGAATCACATTGATAAATTACACATAAGCAAGGATCTGATTGAATCTCAGTTATATGCTTAGAAAATTAAAGGAGATACCAATGACATTGGATTCAATGAAGCACAAAATCAGATTGACAACATGCGAGCAAGAATGAAAGCACCAGAAGACACCACAAATGCTAAGTAGACTAGAAGTTAGACTATAAATAGTATTGAACCATCGAAGGATGAGTGCAAGCCAGTAGACTGAACTTTTTATGCATGTAACAAGCATGGACATATAGCAAGGAATTGTAAACAGGTAAGACCTTTCAATGATTATTGTTATTCATGCAATAAATTTGGCCATAGAGCTATGAATTGTAAAACAAGTTAGAAGAAAAAGACTCAGAATAATCAGAGAAATCAGAATAAAAAAAATGTAAGAAGTTCTCAGAGTATTACATGTCAGATAGGTAATTATAATGGTCACTTAGCTAGATAGTGTAAATTGGTGACTCATATCAATGTGCCAAGGAATTTAAGGCCTCCAGTTATTTGTCACTCATGTAACAAGGCTAGACACATCTCAAAGTTTTGTAGATAGAGAACGCAAAGTCAGGAAAGCCCTAAAAAGCTAGAAGAATCAATATTAGATACTGAAGGAGAAGTCAAGTTTGTAAAAGTTGTAGAAGATGTGAGCTTGATTTGGTTAGAGGAAAAGAAGCATAAGGTTGATGAGTATGTATTGGATGCATCCATAGTGGACGCACCCTCTACATATGGATGAATGACCCTCAGGGTCATAGGGGGAGCTAATTTAGCTCTATACCCTTGTGCGGAAGGTATACTCACCCTAAGAGTATGCATCTTTGGATTTAAGCTTTTGAAGACTAGTATAACCCATGTGTAAGAATGCACTACCTGATTGATGGCAAAATGAAATTTGGAGATTTTTAGTGAAAGTCTAGTTTACGTGGCAAGCATTAATGGTAGAATTTTTCACTTTAAAGTACTTAGAGACTTACAGATCACTCATTGCATTTGAGTTTGAGCGATTGGAGAGCACAGAAGCCCTAGCAGTTGATTGAGAAGGATTAAAGTGTGATTCACTAGCGAAGAAGTGTATTTGATCAGTTTCGAAAGCCCTAATCCATCGCGATGATTCAGAAGTTCTCAGAAACTGATTGTGAAGTGATATACAAGTAAGTTATGGATACTCTTGTTATGTTTTATGTTGTAGAGAAGAAGCCATACATTTTTAAAAGGCACCCTTTCAAATCTACTTTGGATGACCTAGAGGGAGCATTCTCTTGAACCCCTACAGGTGTTATGCATGTTGAAGACATCTATGCATACATTTACTGTAAGAAGGAACCAGTGGGTCTTGAAAAAATTAGAGCACACATTGAGACTATGATAAAACTAGATAAAACCTTCCTTGATGAGTTCATGTAGTTGGAAAACCATCCCATAATTGAATATGCTACGACATATGAGTTTTATGAGTCTGAAAGGATAAATATTCTACGCATCAGAATTCATGATGACCTATTCTGGATAGGTGAAGTACCAGTGAGAATCAGAGGAGACCTAATTCATGAGATGATAGGCCTCTCTAAGAAAGGCATTCTTCCAATAGGTAAGGATGTAAGGAAGATAGTTGAGAAAACATGAAGTCAAGAAGTGATAGGCGCGGAATGACAATTGAGCCTATAGAGGAGAAAGACATCAAATTGATGTCCATGATATTGGGATATAGGTTTCAATACACCAGTAGGGTGAATAGTGTGTCCGTAGCTACTATTCTTGTAGCTATAAGACTTGTGAGAGAAAATGGTGAGTTCAATTTGTGTGAGATCTTGCACGCACAACTGATAGACAATATTAGAGCCATTAAGCATGACAAGACCAAAATATTCAGGTTTGGGTCTTTGAGCATATACATGTACTTCCACATACTTGCAAAGGTGTCAGATTTATATTTAGACAAGAGTATTCCTACAATGCCACATATATCCTTTAAGGCATCTACTGAGAGAAAATTGAAGGATTACATAACACTAGAATTGAAGACATTCAGGGCCAAAATGCAAATGAGATACAAAATACTAGAGATCATTATTGAGAAATACAAAGACACCATTTTCTTCATGGTAGAAACTGACACAACTTGTATGGAAGCTGTTGAACCAAGAACAAAGTGGATCCATCCACTTGGATATGAGGTTGATGAACCAATCCTAGAAGCATATGCACAAGTATTTCTTTCAGCACCTAAGGACCCTAATGAACCTAGGTGGGGTACTTATGAAGAGAAGACAATAGAAGTTGATGCAGTTCTTAACAGTGCAACAACAAAGAGGAAAGTAGCTAAGGTTACTTTTGAGATACTCAGAATTCATGGAGTAACATAGGCAGACCTTGACAAAGCAAGACAAGAAAATATTGCTTTGGGAATTGAGAGCACATTTGCAAAAGAAGCAAAAACTGATGATCCTAAGTTAGACAAGGTCAAGATTGAGAAAACTAAAAATCCTAAGGATAAACATGACAAATCTGATGTTGCCCCTCTTGCGCCCATAGAAACAATTGATCTTACAGCTCCTCCTGAGTATAAGGCAATGCCTAAGAGGAAGAAGGAAATTAGCACTAGTCACCCATCCTTGTGAGAAACCAAAAGTAGGAAGAATACTCAAGCACCTCTAGAAGTATGTTTCAGACCTAGTCTTAAAGTGTTGAGTACAAGGATTTTTGATGAAGGAAGATTGGATCAAATAGGAAAGTTTTATGAGAAATACAGTGAAATTGACAAACTAGAGATTCATGGCATTATCATAAAACATATGATCAAGTTCAAAAATATAGTCTTGGTGTAGTACCTCTCCCCTAGTCCAATTTTATAAATGTTATGATTATTTAACGATGATAGATTATATGTTAGGAAATCATTGATGCATATGATTTTACTAACCCCATACTTGCATGTGTATGGTTGATGTGTTTTTTTTATACTTCTATTTAATGTGTCTGATGTGGTTGAGGGACAGAGTCGTAGTTACTTGCTTTTGAGATCCACACGATCGGCTGATCCCCGCCATTGTCTGTTATATATTTATATATGTATGTACATGTGGGTTTTGTATGCAGGTTTGCAGGTACTGGGCATCGACTTCCCTAAATTTTCAGGATGAGCATGCCCTGTTGCAATATCTCAAATGGTATGAGAGGGGAGATAACACGGATCCAAAACCCAATCCTAAGCCTATTTATCCTAGTTGTTGGATAAGTATCTGTTGACTACCCTACCCAAATTTTTCAGGTGACAATGTTCGTGGATCCCTTCTTTGAGTTTGTAGGTCTATTTGATGATCTTGATTTATTTCTTTTTGTGTATGTGATTTTTTATAGTCATGGAAATTAATATTATTATTGGAAAATAATATTAAATTTATTTCTTATGTTTTCGTATGATTATTAATTAATTAAAAATCAAATATTAGGATATTTGGTTTTAGTTAATTAATTATGTGAAGATAGGATTAATATTGTCCATTAGTTATTAAATTATTAAAATGTATGATATAATGATGTTTGGAATATTAAATTATTTAATAATAGATTTTAATAATAGCATGTGCTTTATTGAGTTTAAATATATCTTGTTTCAAATAGGAGACAACTTGTCTTTAGGAGACTAAGTTGAGTTGTGCACAATTAAATATATATTTTTAATTATTAATTAGTAATTTCTTTCAACTTAAGAGGGTGAGTTTGATTAGGACTTGGATTGTGAGTCATCTAGGGTTTGCATGAATAGTGGAGTTGAATCCCTAATAGGGGGAATTAGCATTCATTTGTTTTCAATCAGGTTGTTGGAGATTTGTGGAGAGAGCTCTAGGAGAATTTTGGCATTTTTGGATTTCTTGAGCTTTGTGTTTGTGCTCGAGCTTTTGGTGAGGATTGCTTTGGATTTGGAATTGGCTTGGCTTGCATTGTTGTTCTAGATCTGCAGGGCTGAGTTTTCATCTGACAGAATTGGGTGTTCAGAATTCTACAGACATTCTTTATAGTTCTAGCATTGGAATTGAGGTAGGGTTTGAAGAAACCTCCCTATAAATTTATCTGTAGAATTTTCAATGTTTTCATATGCTTGTTCTGATTTATTGCTATAAATCTGTATTCAGTAATACTTTCAATTTGGGTGTTAATAAACCCTTAAATTCATAGCTTTTGAATTATTTTATAACTTGGCATAGTAGGGTTATGCTGTCGAAATTTCGAGATAAAATTTATCCTAAATCACTTAGAAAATGAAAAAAATTAATCTAGCTATAGTTTATACTATCGAGTTGTTGAAAATAATTAATGGGCTTTTGAGAAAATTCAACTTAGCTTGGAAAAAATTACATTCTGAAAAAAAAAATAATAAACATTCTGTGTAAATTATACAGTCAAAAAGAAATTACCAGGAAAAGACAAAACTAGTCATATTAACCCAATTTGGATGTAAATTAATACAATGATATTAGGAGGAAAATGACAGTTAAAGAAAAATACAAAATTTGCTATGAGATATTGAAAATTAGCAATATTTTCCATTTCTTAAAAAAAAACCTACAGGTCTTAATTTCCATTTTCAGAAATATCAAGTTTATTAAAAATAATAATTAAAAGATGCTTCTTCTGAGAATGTAAAACTTTATTGTCTTTGTGATAAGTTAAATCTATTCTTTTTGAAAAGTGGGAAAAAATTAAATAATGTTACTTATTAATATTAAATTTGATAAAGTTAAAAAAATGAGTTTGAAAAAGAGGTTGAAAGTGTTTTGTTAAAAAAAAATATATTAAAAAAAATTTAAAAATAAAAGTTAGGGAGGGGGCACGGGTCCCACCCCATACCCCCATGGTAGGTGGCACTGCCTGCCGATGGTACATGTACCGTCGACAGTGCAGGGTACCGGCGACACCTGTGGGTGTCGTATGCCAAACCTGCACTACCAGCAACACTGTGCGTCGTGCATGGCAGGTGTCGTGGTAGGTCCCATGGTGAAGGGGCCCACACGTTAAAACATTTATTTATTTTAAAAAAAATTTATAAATGCAATTTGAAATTCGGTTTTAGTAAATTTTGTTAATTGTTATTAATTTCAATAATATTGTTTATTGATTATTAAAATATTTATAGAAAAATAATGTTTTATTAATATTCTTTAATAACATTTGTAATTTGTATTAATGTATTTATGTAATGATAATTTTCATTAATAAATTTTATTAATTATTTAGCAATATTTTATGGTAAATATTATTTATTAATATTTATTGTTAGTGATAGTTTTCAGTTAATATTGGTAAATTTTGTATGAACAATTTTTATTCAATATTGTTTTGAAAGTATGATTGGATTTGTTAGGGCTTTAGATAGAAATTATTTGTCGCTTTAATTGTTAGTTTAGTGAACTTGAGTATTAAATGTTTTGGTGATTTTTATTCTGATAAATGAGTTAAATTGGCCGATAGATCAGGTTAAGATAAGTGATTTGCTTGTGATATAGACATATAGTTTAACCTAGGTATTAAGTGTTAAATGTATAGTTTGGTCACAGTTGTGGTTGCACTTATGTTGTTAACTAGATTTGTAATGGATGTTGAACATATAAGTTAGTTTATGTCTGCACATGCATCTTTTTATACTGAAATTGGCTATTTTATTCAATATGATTTTATCTTTCCTGGTTGTTGGGTTTGTACTATTTTACGGGTGCTAGATGACCTAGGAAAGACATAGGCTTGGGAATTGTCTTCTATGTTCATGTTGATTCTTATATTTGATATGTGTGTGTATTTCTATTATCATCCCTATCTTGACCATTTGAGCTCATGTTGTATTAAATTTTACTTCATATTCTATAGAGGAGGATATGATATTGAATTTTATGTCCGATCCACGAGATCATGTGTATATATTCTTTTGTGTAAACTTTGAGAGTGTTTTTGTGACATTATGGTTTTGTGAGAACCAGTGTGTTCCTATTATTTTTTGGAGCACTCCTGAGGGACATTATTATCATCTTGTGATCTATGCGAGATCTGTGAGCCTAGGGTAGTTTACCTAGATATGTAGTAGGAGGTGGCTTGCAATAAGCGTCGGGGCCCACAAGTGGCTGCCAAGATCACTTATTGTTAAGTATCTTAATTAAGTGATAACTAAATATAACATTGAGAGATTTAAAATTAGCCTAATAAGATATGGTTTCCTTGCCCTGGCTTAGTGCTAGTACAGACTAAGGTGGGAATGGAGAAGATGACTAGCCCCCTTTATAAGGGATGAGTTGGCATAGTCGATGGCTTTGTCAGTACGAGAGGTCATTGACACCGTGTAAGGTCACTTGGGTGCTGGGATCCAGCAAGATTACCAGGACAAAACTCAAGGGTTAGACGTACATGATGACACCTTCCTATGCATAGTCTAGTTATCCTACATGTGTCGGTTGCCTCTGGAATAGTGAGTCTTTCATGGCATTATTATTTTTCACCTTGAGTTAGAGAGCTTTTAGGATCCTTTCCTTTGCTTGATCTATTTTGTTTGTTATCCGAGTGGGATCTATTGTTATCTCCTCAGCATGGTGGGAGTGGACCATATAGGTTCACGAGGTCGGGTGGCAGTGATTCTTTTACCATTTGAGATTCTGATGTTCATGTACCAGTGATGGATGATCCTTATTGTAGTTGATCCTTCTTGTTCCTCATTGATGGAGTTGTACTTTTCTCTTCTCCTTCTTTGTGATCCTATATCTTGTATTAGTTTCTCATAGATATCTTGTGTACTTCTTATCAGTTATTATATCACATACCCTACAACATGTGCAGTGGATGTAGATTTATGGATACCTTATGGCACTAGTTATTTTTATGTTATCTTCTATGTGATGTTGCTTTTATCTTTCATTTGTTTATTTGAGTTTTGTAATTGTACCTAATCTAAATTAATTAATTAATGTTAACATAATCTTCGTCAAGGAACCCTTGAGAGTTGTAACCTATGTTGGTTATTATATTATTGTGAGTAAATGGTAATTTCTTTCGCATTGATGTTTATCTTGTATGTTAACTTTTAAAAAAAAAATTCTGCAAACTTAGATGCTTGTTTAGGTTAAGTTCTCATTGGTTCTCTGGTGGGGCATTACACTTGGAACTGAAAACAATCATTCCAGATAATGTTTGGAACATCTTATAATCCTTGAAGAAACATTGAAGAAGATCTTAGGATAAGGGAAAAGATTCTAGATGAAAGTCTACTAGTGTGTTCCTTAGAAGAGAAAACACTATTGCTAGATTTGGTAAAGCCACATCTAAGAACAAAGCTAAGAACACTACACATAATGGACAAGAACTTTGAGTTGATAGCCAAAGAGATAGAGAAAGGTTTTGAGAAGGTTTTCTTGAACAAACACGTGTCCACCCACTACACCCTCAACACAAGTGCCCTATAAGGAAGTCAAGGTGGAAAAGCGTAGTAATGTACTAGTGACAGGTCCTCAGGACTCAACACCTACAGTTGTAACACATATAGAGGAAGTAAAGTCTGCGCCCATAATAGAGACACTAAAAGATAACACTATAATCATTGATAATGTAGAGATAGCCATGACAGCCATAGATAGAGACCTGGATAAGTTTGAGGAAGCTTTTGTGAGCATGCAAGAAGCTAAAATTATATGCGGTAACAATTCACCCAAACTACAAGAAGAAATATTGATAGAAGATCTCACAGGTAAAGAAGAAGAGCAAGAGAGAGAAAAAGAGGAAGAAAAGGTAGAAGAGAAGAAAGAAGAAGAAGAAGAGGTAAAAGGAAGTGAATCAATAGATGAGCCATCTATTGAGATGCAAATCAGAGTAAAGAAAGAAGTGATGGATAGTACTCCTATCACTCCATTACCCTTAGCATCATTTTTGTCAAGTTTGACACCTGACACCACTAGTTTAGACTCTTGGGGAGAAGAAGACCTGATCAAGATCAGTGTCTTAGCTATGGAAAAATAAAAAGAGAAACAGGTAATGAGGAACCCCTTGTTTGTTGAATCTATCAACATTTTAAACAACCTACTACCTTCAGACAAGAAAGTGTCTAAGGTCCATTCAGTTGATGATGTAAGCACAATTCTATCAAACTTCAAGACTAATTTTTCTAGCTTGAAAGAATCTGCATCCCTATTTTTAGAAGAGAAATACATGAAGAAGAGGCTATGTGAATTGGTTATAAACTTTACACTTGACCTAAGTTCACTAAAGATTGGTCAAGCATCTTTGAAGGAGTTTGCAGCAAAGGGCAGGAAAATCATTGCTAATTATATGAAATAGGATAAGATGACTGGTGATCATTACAAGAAAATCCAAGAGGTGGAAGAGATGATAGAAAATGTAAGGAAATTAGTAGAAGACCCCTCCACTGATGTGAACATGTGCAACAATGTATACCAAGGGCAATTAGACAAGATAGAAAAGGCTGAAAAAGAGATGTCCAAGATAAGGGCAAGACAAACTCGGCTCAGGATTGCTCTTGCACCCTCTCTGGATGTACTTAATCAGAACATCAAGGAGATCGATGTCACCATGGTGACATATGATCAAGGTCCTAGCACATATTTGGAGAAGATGGAGAAGCTAACATATGCCTTATGCACCCATCACCAAACTGTCAATGCCCTGATTGCATTTTGGAAACAAGCGATCCATAATTTACAGATTGCATATCTAGATGTACTTTCATTGTAAGTACTTGTAGTTACATTTTTGGAGCACCTTTTTCATTAATGTCAAAGGGGGATTATTGTATAGTATAGAGTCTAAGGGAGATATAAGATAAAGTATGTTAAAAAAAAAATTGTATAAGGGTACAGTTAGTAAATTTTCCATATTCCTTTGTTGCCATCAATGACAAAGGGAGAGATTGTTGGTAAGTTGAATATACTATTGTATATGACTGAATATAGTGTTGTCATTATGGCAACAAATTCATATAGTGTTTTGGAGTCAGCACACATTATCAGAAGATCAAAATTTGGCTAAGTATGGAAGATTGGATAGTTAGCAGAGTACCAAAAGGTCAGAGCGTCAACGCATGTGCATATGACCTAGTTAAGGTGTGCACCCTTGAATTTAAGCTTTTATGTATGTATTCATGCTAAGTCTAAGAGCGCATGATCAGATTAGATCATATGATGAAGATTAATTATAGTGAACACTGATTCACCCTGCCCTACCCCCTCTTAGTGTTCCCATTCCTAACATGGTTTTATCCCTCTAAAAAGGGTTTCCACGGGAAAAAATACCATGTCTTATGTTCACTGTGTGTGAATGGTTTAATTTTTATACTTTTATGTTATATTATTTTTTACATGTTGGTTATTTTGGAAGATTATTGTTAAAAGTTTCATATTTTTGGATGCACTAATTCACCCGCCCTCTCAATGACTTATAATACTAACAATTGGTATCAAATCTTTGGTTCCCTTAAGAGGCCTAACAACTTGGGAAGGATCTTTAAGGAAAGTATGGAGGGTTTAAGATACAAGAGGCAACTTGATAAATTTGAAACGATTATCAAAGAACTGAAAGATCAGTTGAAGCAATCTTTGGCCAAGCGGAAAGAACTTGTTGAACAATTGAATGAGACTTGTGTGTGTGACAATTGTACCTATTCAGAACATACAAAACTTCAATAAAACATTACAAATTAATGATAAACAAATAAACAATCAACGAATGTATCATCAATCAGTCGATTTATTGCCTTCTAGAAGACGTGAGTATGATATTCTCAGATTTGACTGAGATCAGTGACAATGCAATGCCTAAACGAAAGATTTGAATGAAAAAATGATTGAAATGAATGCAATTTAAGCTATGTTTTTATGATTTTCAATGCAATAACAATAAAAACTATATGAAATTGATCTAAAAATTGATATCAATGAAAATAAAAACTATGCTATGAATGCAAAACTAGAAAATAAATGATAGCAACTGATCTCAAAAATGGATGCACAATCTCTCAAGAACTCGATAGTATAGCATTGTTGTTCTCAAAATTTGCACCAGTCTTTTTGAAGGACCGAGGGTTGTTTATATAGAAATCCAAGTTTGAGAACTCATGGAAAAACCAAAAATCACTCCTTGGTCAACTCAAATTGATTGGCAAGTAATAAGGGAATTAGAAATAGTTATCAAGTGAAAATCATGCAAATCAGCTTTTTAACTCATAATTGGAAGTTGAGATCTCTCCAATCTACTTTTTAACTCACAATCACATGTTGAGTTTAGAAAGTTAACAAAATGAGTCCAAGAGTTGATTTTGAGTTTAACTACTCTTCTAATTTTTGCACAAATAATTATGAGTTTATTTAATTTCCATGTGTTTTTATTCTCAACTTATTTGATTATATTTAAAAATAACTGATTTATGGGTTAATCAATTATTTAATCAAACTTTATCCAAAATTACATTATTAATTTTGACAATTCAATTTTAATCAATTAAATAAATATTCAATCAATTATTTTTAGTATTTTTGATTAATTGTCAAATAAACAATATTAATTAAGAATAATTTTAATTAAATCTAATTAAAGTGGTTAAGTGGCTAAATTAAGTTTAATTAATTAAATATTCAACATATTCAATCAATTGCACATAGGATAAATAAAATTATATCATTTATCACCAAATAATATTTAATTAGGAATAATTAGGATAGATTAGGAATATTTGGGAATATTCGCCGATGCAGATTTGTGATAAAATCGATTAGGGTTTTGATTATTTTATGTGCATATGTGCCTTAGGTTAGGACTTTAGGGTCAATTTCGATTGATTTGTTGATGTTTTAGGTTAATGGAACTGAAGTCCAATTTTGGGGTATTACATTTTGCCCCTCTTTGAATTATTGTGAGAAGCACATTAGTTCAAAGATAAATCTGTTTGATGGGATCCAGACTCAGTTATGTCATGGAGAAACTGATACTGGTTTGATTGATCGATTCCGAGAAAGAAACCGATTAGAAGATTTGAGGATATTGATTCAAGTCCTAATTGACCAAAGAATTGAGGTGATGTCAACAATAACAACTCTAGAGCTGTGATTATGAAGAAGTGATAAAGCATCTGATTCTAAACTTATGATTATGAGGAATTGAATATCCTAACTCTAGACCTTCTTGTCCAAAGGAATTGAAAGGATACCAACTTTGAACATTTCAATTATGAAGAATCAAGGAGATAACACAACTGAACTGATGGTTACGAAGAACTGATATAATTTACAAGATTAAGAGAATACCAGATTGATATGGATGTTGATGAATCTGATATGCCTCAAGCGATATGCCCCAAGTGACGTGGACTTTGATGAGGTCAACATTTAGACTTGGTTGTTGTCTTGATTGTTGAAGAAGATTTGATTGACAAATTTGATTAATGATGTGTAATACCATGCCCCTCCGGGATTAAAATCAAAATCTAGCAAGAAAGCTAGTTTGAATTGATATGTAGTAATGTGATCAATTGTAGAAATGGTTGTATACATCTAAGGATGCATTCTACATCATTTAGGGGTCATGTTGACCAAGTTTGACTAGGTTTTACCATGGTTTGACCAAGTTGAAATTTTAAAAATGTGATGTTAGATGATCAAATAGGTTGAATGTTGGATTCTTGTGATGTCGTGAAAGTTGATTATGCAAGTAGTCGACCATCTTGGGTCCAAAATTTTAAAATGCATTTTGACAAGTGAAACAATCTCAGATTTTGACTTTGATCCCGATAATGGATTTAGGATGTCGAAATTAGCTAGAGGTGTTGTTTTCACGCAAATTGGAGCACTTTGAAAAATTAAGTCAAAACCTATATAATGGCAAAAGGGGTCATTTTAAAATATTTTCACCGTTGAATTTTGAGATTTTGCAGAGCCCTTTGAGAGCAAAAATGGTGGTCCCTGTGTCTTCACATCAATTCGAGCATTCTCATCAGTTTTAGCGGCCTCGGCAGTACGGGAACCCAATAAGTGGACCTCTGAACACCTCTTAGTATTTAATTTGCACGTGTTTTTATTGATTTTTAGGATTTTTTTTCCATTTTACGCATTTTTAATTTTTGTCTCACAGGTTGTTGTACGACAATTGGTACATTTTCATACGACAATTCAACTCCACTTCAAGTGTCGTGTCTGTTAGTGTATAGTGTCGTATGAGAGATGCCCATCTCTCGTATGTGAAAATTGTACCTGTTTAGAAGACACAACACTTTAGTAAAACATTACAAATTAATGATAAACAAATAAACAATCAACAAATGTAGTATCAATAAAGTAATTTACTGCCTTCTAGAAGACGTGAGTATGACATTCTCAGATTTGCCCGAGATCAGTGATAATGCAATGCCTAAATGAAGGATTTGAATGCAAAAATGATTGAAATGAATGCAAGATTTAAGCTATGTTTTTGTGATTTTCAATGGAATAACAATAAAAACTATATGAAATTGATCTAAAACTTGATATCAATGAAAATGAAAACTATGCTATGAATGCAAAACTAGAAAATAAATGATAGCAATTGATCTCAAAAATGGATGCATAATCTCTCAAGAACTCGATAGTATAGCGCAGTTGTTCTCAAAATTTGCACCTATGTTTGTGAAGGACCGAAGGTCATTTATATAGAAATCTAGGTTTGAGAACTCATGGAAAAACCAAAAATCAATCCTTGATTGACTCGAATTGATTGGCAAGCAATCAGGGAATTAGAAATAGTTATCTAGTGAAAATCATGCAAATCAGCTTTTTAACTCATAATTGGAAGTTGAGATCGCTCCAATCTATTTTTTAACTCACAATCACATGTTGAGTTTAGAAAGTTAACAAAATGAGTCCAAGAGTTGATTTTGAGTTTAATTGGTCTTCTAATTTTTGCATAAATAATTATGTGATGCAGGAGCATCTCGGGTCCTTGGCAATCCTATGTCACCAAAAACATGTTTGTATTTTCTTGTGTTTCTCAGTTCCTACTTTGACCGAGTTGGTTTGGTGTTTCTTAGTTTCCTTTGTTTACTGGTGTTGGTCAGTTATCTCTCTAGCGCTCGGTAAATTTCCCTAGTGCTCAGTTATCCTTGCTTACCGAGTTGTTTATTTTGGATTCTTGTTGAGGCCGACTCTTGCAATTAATTTTGGTCACAGATTTAATGATGGTATCTATCATTGGGAAGCGTGTGGACCTAGATCTAGTCATTCCTTCTGTTGATGATGGATCTGAAGGCTGACTTGATTTGGTAGCCTCTTGTATAAATGTAGTTGTTTGGTTAGAGTTTAGAGTCAGTTTTGGAGTAAGTTTTGATAGAAGATAGAAGCTAGAAGATTAGAGATTATTAGCAGATCCTTGCATGTTGGAGGAATTCTATACTTAATTGTAATATCTAGCCTAAATCGGGAAGGCCTTACATCCTAACATGTATGAATCAAATTGAAGATAATATATGTAAGATATTTGCATTCTCTCTCTCACTTGTGTGTTTCCTTCTTTCGTGTGTGATCTCTGCAAGGTGGATCTGGTTAGGGTGTGTCTTTGGCCCAACTCTGCATCCTCCCTTGTGTTAGGTGGTATCAGAATGAGGTGAGATCTGGATCTAGGTTTTTGAATCTAGGTTTGAGGGTTCCTTCTTGTCAAACCCTAGTTGATTTGTTGTGGGGTAGTAGATTGCAATCTGGCTTGTAATTATAGAGGGTTTCAAGATGGTTCATGGGAGGTGAGATGTGGATCCAAGATTGGTAGACATGTTGAGACAACTTGCTACTAGATTAGAAGCTATTGAAATAGCCTAGAAAAGAGGAAGACATCTTGAAGATGTTAGTGATGATGAAATTGAGGAAGAACAAGTTGATGTAGAACTTGCACCGGTGATGGATCAAGGTGAGGAAATATTGTTGAAGGCTTTGACAAATCTGAAGTCTACACCACATTTTGATCCTCTTGAGTATAGTGGAAAATTAGATTTTGATGAATTGGTGGATTGGATCACTGAGATGGAAAAAAACTTTGAATATGAAAATGTACCTGAGGAAAAGAAGGTGAAAATTGCAAGCACAAATTTGAAAAGTCATGCATCCTTGTGGTGGGAGCATCTACAATTGGACAAAAAGAGGAAAGGCAAAGACAAAATCAAGGTATGGAATAAAATGGTGAATAATTTTAAAGGAAAGTTCTTACCTTGTGATTATCAGATTAACCTAGTTAGATGAATGCAAAGTTTAAGGTAGAAAGATAGATGGGTAAAATAATATACTAAGGAATTCTATAGATTAGGTATCAAATCTAGACATGATGAAGATGATGTGGAAAGAATTGCTAGATACCCGAATGGTTTGAGAGTTTCCATCCAAGAAGAAATTAGTTTGGTCAAATTGGAGAACATTGAAGAGGCTTAACAATTTGCATTGAAGGACGAGGAGAAATTGAACAATAAACATGAGAAAAGACAAAGAAGTAGAGGTTGGTAGATTCCCTAGAGGAAGAGGTATATATTATGGTGAAAATAGTAGATCTAAACCTAAAAATAAAAATCTAGATAAAGGCAAGACCGAGTGGAAAGGTGAAAGTTTTCATCTAGAGGCAGAGGTAGTAACTACCGAGGAGGTTATAATAGAGGTGGTTTCTGAGGAACTTGTTACAATTGTGGAGAAGAAGGTCATAGATCATTTGAGTATACACATGCAATTAAGAAGGTTGGTAATAGTAGAAATGCCTTGGTGCAAGAAGAGTCACCAAATGAACCTGAGAAGGAAAATAACTTGATGGTAAGGAGAAACTTTGGAGTGAAGGTAAAAAAGAAGATCCGGTAAGGAAAAGTTTGTTCAAGACCATATGTAAAGTTTCTGACAAATTTTGGAAGGTAATCATTGACATTGGTAGCTCAGAAAATCTAGCATTTGAGGAAATGGTCACAAAGTTGCAATTGAAAAGGTTAGAACATCTGAAGCCCTATCAGATTTCATGGATCAAAGATAAGCATACACTCTTGGTAAGTGAACAATGTTACGTGAATTTGAAAATTGGAAATTACTATGATAAGGTGTTATGTGATATCAT